>CAUYQG010240043.1:0-16128 GCA_963574415.1 Tarsius wallacei | reverse complement strand
GACATCTGTTTTCTCAGTGTCTAACCTCCCAGGGGTCTGTGTGAGACTCATATTCTTCTTTTGGTTTTTCTTCATTTGTGTAAATGTTCCTTCTCTCCACTTTTTTTCCTCTTCTTTAATTCTGTTGTTCAGGGATGGTGGGGTTGCTTTTCTTTTGTTTGCTCAATCTCTTATTTTTCCTTCTGTGCATCCTCTGGCTTTGTTCAATTCTGAAGCTGAACTATGGGTTGGGGGCTGTACTTTTTGCAGTATTTAATGAGGGGGAACTGTGATTCAAGATTCATCTGCAGATCCCAGTATCCACTGACAGGTGTATGGGCACCCTGGAATTCATTTCCCACTGTCTTACAATCTGTCCATGCTGTGGTGGTGTAGGTTTGCTCCTTGAAAGCAAAATGAGGTAAGAAAAAGGAAAAGAATGGAAAAGGAAAAAGTTGCAAGAGGAAGGTGGAGAGAGAGAAGAGTAAGAGGGAAAACAGACAGATGTACCAACTAGCAAACAAAACGAGACACAAAGATAGAAAAGAGTAAAAAAACCTAAAACATACAGGCAATCATACAAACACACAAACCAACAAAGTCCTCCCTATTGGTTTACTCTTCCCCTACACTAACAGGTCATCTAATGAAAAAAAAAAATTCAGTAAAATTACAGAAACAAAGCAAGTACAAAAACATTATCAAAAACAGAAAGAGAAAGAAACTTAAACAAAAAACAAACAAAAATAAGCAAAACAAACAGACAAAATTAAAAGTAAATACATAAAAACAAGGAACCAAACTCACTCTGAGGTTGTTCCTATAAGTCCAACGTCCTTTCAACTCTAATCTCTAGCTCTCAGTGCAGGCTGATAGGGTTGCTCACAGCATGGGCCAGATGCACCAGGCCTAATGTGGAAGGAGGGTGGATCAGATCTGGACTCACCAGGCTTGCTACCTGTGAGGTGTGTCACTCAGCTCTGACCTTTCTGTGTCTGATCCAGCATGGGTGAGGGGATTGTCTCTCCCACTTTGATGAGATTACCTGAGGTCCCAAGTTGGAGACTGGGTGGAGCTGGGCAGGGCAATGCAGGTCTCTGTCTGTTCCTGGGACAGAGAAAATGGCTGTGGTTGGTGTTTCTTCACTAGGCATGGGGCTCCTCTCTGGCTTTCTCCCATTGTCTCTCCACTGATTAGATCCAGGGCTTCAGCTGATTTGCTATAACAGATGATGGTGTGGCTCAGGTGCCAGGTGGGATGAGCATCAGCTGGATTTGGCAGGATCTTCTCAGGAGAGACCCATGAACAGCAGAGGATCTTGCACACCCATGGCTTGAATCTCAGGGTGGTGGGGGCTTGCAGTCACCTTCAGAGAGGGGCCCTGGGTGCATGAACCCGAGTCTCCCCTCAGATGGACTTTCACTCACCCACCAGCACATGCCTACTCACACAGAGAGTCTTTATGGACACTTGCTTTTGTGGAGACTGTCACAGTCTGACCTGTCCAGTCGCCATCTTGTCTGCACCCCTCCTGCATTTTCTAAGGTTCTTATAGTTTGGGGTTTTACATTTAGGTCTTTGATCCTTTTAGAGTTGATTTTGGGGTATGGTGATAGGTAAGGGTTCTGTTTCAATCTTCTGCATGTGGTCAGCAAGTTTTCCCAGCACAATTTAATGAATAGGTTCTCCTTTCTCCAGTGGTTGTTGGTGGAGGCTTTGTTGAAGATAAGTCTTGGTTGAGAAATTGAGGTTTTTCTTCTGGAATCTCTATCCTGTTCCATTGGTTGATTTGCCTATTCTTGTACCAATACCAGACTGTTTTGATTATGCTACAACCTTTTGTGTTGTTGAATTAGTTCAATATAAGGTAACCTCATGACAGCTTCAGTGAATCCCATCTCTGATGAGTCTTTGGGCAGCATCACCTTCTCTGAGACTTCCCCCTTCTTTTCACCCCAAAGCTCTGACTGACAGATGGGAAGGGCACTAAGAGCTTCTCATTGAGGCAGTCTGCTATTCCCACTTCTTTCCCTCCCTTGGTACAATTCCTGGTGAGAACCTTACAATTAAAGCATGTTACAAAAGAAAAGCCCAAACTTTGACCAGCCATAGCCAAGTATGGACTGAGGAAGGCCTGCCAATGGGCTCTCAAATAGAGACATGAGGACCACAGTAATGATTGGTGCTCAGAAGACAATCATTGGGAAATGTGGACGACGGAAGTTGCGGGGGAGAAGGCGGATGCACAAATGTTCCCAATGGCATTAACAAATGGATCTTTACATACCCATTCAGGTGTCATTGCTAGGGAGTCTGATGTGGTCTGATGGGGTCATAAACTGACTTAACAGCAGCCAGACTTCTAGCAGCTGCATCCTGGGCCTGGTCTCTCTTGCTCTGGTCTTTTCAGCCTTTCTCTGGAGACTGAAGCTGCTGTCCCTGTGCGCCTCTCCTGGACTGCATGTTGCTTTCCCCACCTGGTTCAACCAGGCTTTTATGTTCATGGGGCTGTCCTAACTCCACCCCTTTCCCCACCCACCTCTGCAGAATTTTCTTTCTCAGCTCTTGTCACCCTCCCACCTTCCTCCTCACATCCATATCCATCCATTCTCTCATTGTTCTACTCTTTTCTCATTTTAAAGTTTGATTTGTACTCAAATATTTGCAATGGTTCTTGGGTTTGTTTTATAATTCAAAAGCACCACATTGTAATTATAGATAACATAGGTGGACATAATAAATGTAAATATGACTTGTAAGCGCGTTGTCAGAGTTTGTCTCAGTTCACCTTTGCTGTTTAAACTTCTGTTTTTCATTCAACTCTCCTCACATTTATTTAAATTTCTTCTTCAAAGCATTAAAAGATTATAATTAGATTCCTATGCTGCCTGGTATATTCATCCATAGTATTATAATGGATGGACAGATACATTTTCACAAATGCAAAAGAACTGATAATGTTTAACCAACTCCTGTAAAAAGTATTAAAATTTCCAATATCATTCTAGGTTTGTATAATAATGTTCAAAATTTATAATGCATGCCCGCACTCACTATTGCAGAAAACTGAAACCTTGAGCTTAGAGGAAACTAAAAAATCGGTAATTATGTCTGCCCTCCAAAGATCCTGACAATGATGAAAAAGTGCAGAGACCTCTGGTGTTCATCTTAAGTCTGGGGAAGCATCTTTTCAAAGTGGTGAGAAATCACATTCTATCAATTTCTAATAATGTCTTACTTTCCTTTGACTTCTGTGGGCAATTGGTTGATTTATACCAGTCATATGATTATTTAAATTGAGAGACTTTATTTATTTTCTCTAGACACTGAAGAACACCAATCTGAAACCAATCTGACACTGAAGCCAATCATAACCCTGAAATAACCACAATCCCAAACACCAATTTTGCAGTTATTGAAAGCTTGAAGATCAAAATCCCTAAAACCTAAATTCCTGAAAAATCCCAATCCTGTAAAATCAAAATTCTGGAAAAAAATATTTAAAAATTTTAAAAGACATTTATGTTTAAAAAGAGGGATATAGCTGAGAAACATATAAACATATGACAGAATACTTCATAGGTCATATTACACAATAAAACAGGCAATAATGACATATATATTTTTGCAAGGATGAACACTCAGGTATACTGATGACAGTCTCATTAGTATAACAGTGTGTGTACCCAGCTTTATAACTGTGGTCATATGAAATACCATGATGCATAGCTATGTTTTTTGAGGAGAACAAGAAAAACCATGATTGTTCGCCATATTTTAAGTCACTCAAAGAGCTGAGACTTAGAGAAATTTTGTCTTTCACAAATGCAGATGTACAAAAATGACATCTCTTCATTTATTGAGGAAGTTTCAATTTTTTATGTACACGCACAATGCTAACACACACAGTCAGTGTTGTGATAATGGAGTTTTGTAAAGTCAAGTTTCTGATGTCCAAAAAGCAGAAGAAAAGTCTGTCTCACCTCTAAGGCAGAGATCAATTTGCCTTCTGTGTTTGTTCTCTCCCAGCCCCGGACCAATTGGATGGTGCCTGCCAAATTGAAAGCAGAACTTCTCCACCAAGTCCACTGAGACTCACTCACTAATATCCTCTGGATACACCTTCACAAACACACACCAAAGAATGATGTATGAGGTTTATAGATATTCTGTAATCCAGTCAAGTTCACACTTGAAATTAAGTCCACAAGTCTTCCCCTTGTCAACTCAAAACCCACACACATTTCCTTAAACCACACTTAATTTCCAAATAAAGACAATGGCAAGGTGATAGTTTCATTTAATATCATGCAACAATTATGATTATGATTTTTGAGATTTTAGATGTTAGGAATTTTAGATTTTAAGGATTTAGACTTTAGAGATTTAAGCATCCAGAATTATGGCATTCAAGATTGTGTTTTTTGGGATTATTATCCTAACCAAGTAAAAACAAAAGCTGTAGCATTCCACAATCCAGAGGGAATATGTTGGTGACATATGTTCTTGCAAAATAGTTAAAACATTTATAAGAAATTTCCTGTATTCTCTGTTTGTTATGTAAATGTGTAAGAAGAAATTTTTAATATCTTAAAAGTTTTAAACAAATCAGCATGGTTTTCTAAGTAACGTGTTCCATAGCTGACTATCAAATTATCAGATTTTTCAAATGGAAACAAAGCCTGTGTTTATAAGCCTTATTTGTTTGTGTTCAAATCCATTTAGAGTACCTCTGGTTCCTCACTGGAGTCCAAGAACTTGATATAAATTAGGGCACTTCTGAAACAAACTAGTAAATACATTAAGTTACAAATGAAAAGTATAATTTAATATTCTGCAAATTGGAGGGGCATCGTGTCATCATTCCTCAAATAGTGGGCATTAGATAACTGTTAAAAAATAACTCTATAAAGCTAAAGAATTGTTAGAGTCAATGATTTTAGGTGGGTTTTCCCTAAGATGAGCAGTTTGGGAGAGGCTGCTCAGAACTGAGATTTGACATATTTTTTATGGTTTGACTAACTTTGGAGAACAAGTTATTGTATACTTAAAAATTCATTTCCAGGTTTTTCTTCATTTAATATTGAAATTATTTTTTAAGAATAATTTTTGAAGTTTCAATGTCCAGTCTGGCATACAAGGAGCTTGGAAGTCACCACTCCATTCTGACAATAAGTATAAAACTGGACAAACTGAAAAATCAACAACTTTTCTTAGACACATCATAGAAGTTAAGACTTAGAGCAATCTGCTGATCTAAAAATTGGATACAGTGTTAGGAAAATACGGAGAATTGCAAGTTACTGGAGGAGAAACCTGTGAGCAGAAACTTCCACAGGAACCAGCCCTAAAGTAAGAAAACCTCAACTGTAATTGATGAATTTCTGGAGGCTCTCTGCGGGCACTTCTGAGAGTTTAAAACTCTGTGGGATTGAGTTACAGGAGTACTGGCACACTTTTGTGAGTCTTACCTCTATGAGCTCAACTAGGTTCCACAGTGAATATTTGCAGAAAATCTTCTAAAGCTTCTGGAAGAAGGAGAGGAAAAGTAATCTTTGTGAAATATGCCACGGTATTCTAGTCTTCTTAACAAGGCCTGTGCTCAAGAGGAACTACTTTACCAGAGCCTAAACTATTGCTTGTTTTTTTTTTCCTCATAGCCTAATTGACCAAGGAGAAAGAAACTATCCAACTCAAGCCCACTCTAGCCATCTTATCACACTTAAAGAGAAATGCGGATAATTGAGGAGCAGTTGAGAAACGCTCAGACCAGAGGCACAGGATCATAGGACCATAGAATGTCTCCCCTCTGCTACACCTTAACCATTCTAATTCTTACTCTGTACCAAAGTTTCTTTTACCCAGTACATTATGTCTGGCTATCAAGAAAAATTACAAGACATTATTAAAAGTCAAATACACAGGTGAAGAAACATAACACCCATTAGAACTCAACAAAGAAATGGCAGGGGTGTCTGAACTAACAGACTGCTATTTTAAAATATTTATGATTAACCTAGATTTTAATCATAGTTAAAAAGTAGACAACATGCATGAATGAATGGTCATTGTAAACAGAGAGGGATATTCTAAGCAAGCAAGCAAACACACAAACCTAAATGCTAAAGATTTCAAATATTATAACATAAAATAAGAATGCTTTTGAACACAGTGGGGACAGTTTCTTTGAGCTTGAATATATTTCAGTGGACGCTTCCAGGACAGAAAAGCAAAGGGAAAAAATTGAACAAAACAAAAAAGAACATTAGGAATGTGAGACAACTATATAAAAATTGCAACTTTTGCATAATTGACATTGCCAAAAGGAGAAAAAAGGGTGAAGGGAAAGACGAAATATTTGAAACAATAATGACTGAAAATGTCTCCTAATTAATGTCAGACACTAAATAATAGATCTAGGGAGTTTAGAGAACACCAAGCAAGATGAATGACAAAATAGTACACCTAGGCATACCACATTTAAATTACTTAAAATCAAAAATAAAGAAAAAAATCCTGCAAGAACCCAGAAGTGGGAAAAATAACACTTTGCTATTTAAAGGAATGAAAATAAAAGTTACTTTATACTTTTATGCAGATATCAGGCAAGAGAAAATATAATTAAGGAAAAACATAAAGTGTTGAGTGAGAAAAAAATCTCCCTTAGATTACTGTGACCTATGAAATTGTTTCTCAAATGTGAAGGAGGAACAAAGACATTCTCAGATGAACAAAAATTGAAAAATTTCCATTTTTTTAGTTGACCTTTCTTGTTCAAAAAACTTGTTTAAAAGAAAGACAATTTTAAACAAGAAATGTGTATATACATAAAGAAAGGTGTAGTATCACAGAAAGAATAAGTGAAGTTAAAGGCAGAATTTTTAAATCTATAATGGATCTAAGAAATGATATTTTTGATTATGCATCTATACATACACATATACATGCTTATTTTAAATTATGTATAAGTGAAAAAAATGACAGCAATTATTAAACAGCTGGGAGGGAGAAATTAGAATTATTTTGTCAATATAAGGAACTCATTTCACCTGGTAAGTGGTATAATGTTATTTGAAAGATAACTTAGATTTGCTGGAAATGTATATGCTAAATCTGAGGTATCTACTACACACACACACACACACACACACACAAGATATACTAAGGTAAGAAAGAAATGGGATCATATAAAATGCTCAATGAAAACTACCACAACCAGAAATGGAGTGAAAGGTAAAACTCAAAAATGGAACAAAGAACAAGGGCAACCATTAGAAATTAGTAATAAACATGGTAAACATCAATTGAACTATATACAACTGTATCAGCAATCACTTTAAGTGCATCACTTAAAAGACAGTGAGTGTTCAAGTGGATATAAGAACAAGATCCAAGTCTATGTGGCCTACAAAAATCCTCTTTATATGTAAAGGCACATAAGTTTAAAAGTAAATGGATTGAGATTAGTACACTCTACTAACACTAATCAATAGAAAACAAGAGTGGCTATAGTAGACAATGTAGGCTTCAGAGCAAGAAAAGTAATCACAGATAACAAAAAACATGTTTAAAGGGATCAATTCTCCAAGAAGACATAACAAGTATGAACATGTGTGCCTAAAAACAGAGCATCAAATATGTGAGGAAAAGTTGATAGAACTGAAAAGAGGACTAGTTGAATCCACTATTGGAGACTTCAACACCCCTACCTCAGAAGTAGACATATCCAGTAGGCAGAAAATCAGTAAGAAGTCAAAAACATTTCTAAATACAAGAATATAGTAGACTTTTAAGACTACTCCATCTATCTTAGCAGAATTTTATTTTGTACTCTTTCTTCTCAAGCTCACATGGAACATTCCCCAAGAGAGATCCCATTTTGGATCATAATGCTCATTTTAAATTTAAAAGAAAAGAAATCAGACAATGTGTGTTCTGAGACCACATTGGAATTAAAGTGGAGACCAATAACAGAAAGATAACTGGAAAATCCCCAAATACTTGAAGATTGAACATATACATCTAAATAATACAGGGTTCAAGCAGTAACTTTCAAGAGAAACTTAAAATATTTAGAACTAAATGAAAACAGCTTATGAAAATTTTTGGGATGCAGCAAAAACATTCTTAGAGGAAAATGTATAGTATTGAATGCATGCATTAGAGAACAAAGTGTTAAATTGAATTAAGTTTGGCTTAAATCTAGCTCTGTACATATTCCAAGTTTTGCCTAAAGATTTCTCTGTACATAGAAAACTGTAACTTAACTGGATGTGTAAATAGACTGTAACCTACTCTATAACAAATAGCCAAGTCTTAACCAATTACAGCATCTGAGTTTCACTTAATCATAGGCAGAAACCATGTTCAAATAAGGTAAACACCCAGTTGTAACTGATCCAGCTGTTTCTACATTTCACTTTTGTTTTCCGTACATCACTCTTTTTTCTGTCCATAAATGTTACCTGACCCTGCAGCAGTCACTTTGAACCTATTCTGGTTGTAGAGGCTGCCAGATTTGATGATTGTTCTTTGCCCATTTAAACTCGATTAAACTGAATTTATATAAAGCTTTTTTCTTTTAACAGAAGAAAGACCTAAAACCAATCATATAAATTTTACCTTAGGAAACAAACAAACAAAAAGCAAGTTAAATCCAAAGTAAACAGATGAAAGTCAATAATAAAAATCAGACCAGATATCAATGATATTAAAACATGGAATCAACAGAGAAACTCTATGAAACTAGATGCTAGTTCTTAGAAAAGATCAGTAAAATAGAGAAGCCTCTACAAGGATAATTAAGAAAAAAAGAGAGCACAAATTACTAATATCAGATATAAATGAAGAGACATCACTACAGATGCCTTGGACATTTAAAGGATAATAAAGGAATATTGTGAACAACTATATGTGCAGTTTTATAATAGATGTAATGAACCAATTCTTTGAAAGACAAAATTTACCAAGACTCACCCCAAAAGATATAGACAATTTGAATAGCACTGTTAATAATTAATAACCTCCAAAACACCAGGTCTAGAAGAGTACAATGGTGATATATACTAAACTTTTTGGAAGAAATTATATCAATTCTCTACAATATCTTACAAAAGATAGAAGTAGAAGGAATACTTCTGGACTCATTATATGAAGCCAGCATTACTCT
The DNA here is from genome assembly GCA_963574415.1 of Tarsius wallacei. Taxonomy (NCBI): domain Eukaryota; kingdom Metazoa; phylum Chordata; class Mammalia; order Primates; family Tarsiidae; genus Tarsius; species Tarsius wallacei. Next base: position 6,980 of record CAUYQG010240043.1, on the reverse strand, counting down.
AATACCCAAATCAGACAAAGACATTACAAGAAAACTGCAAACCAATATGTCTCATAAATGTATACATACAAATTCTTAACACAATTTTGAATCCAATTCAAATAGAATTCATGAGTTTAAAAAGAATTATACATCACAACCAAGTGGGTTTATTCAAGGTATGCAAATCTGACTCAACAATCAATTCACACAATATATCATATCACCAGGCTAAAGAGGAAACATCAGATAATTCTATCAACAAATGGAGAAATATTTAAGAAATCCAACACTACTTCATAATAAAAGCTCTCAGGAAACTAGATATAGAGGGGAACACCCTCAATTAATAAAGAATATCTACAGAAAACATGTAGCTTGTGTTATGCTAAATGATGATGTACTAGAAACTTTTCTGCTAAGGTGAGGAACAAAATGTGTGCTCTCACCATTCATTACATACTGATGGTGGAATTGTAAATTAGTACAACCACAATGGAAAACAGGATGGAGGTTCCTCAAAATATTAAAAATATAACTACCACATGATCTAGCAAGCCTGCTACTGGGTACATATCTGAAAAAATGAAGTAAGATATCTGTACTCCCATGTTTATTGAAGCACTGTACACAATAATCAATATATGAAATCAACTTAAATGTCTATCCATGAATGAATGGCTAAAGAAAATATAGTACATATACATAATGAAATACAAATTATCCATAAAAAAGAAAATTTCTGTCACTTGTGGAAACATGGATGGATCTGGAGGACATTATGTTAAATGAAATAAATCAGAAACGGAAAGAAAAATACTACATGATCTCACTCACATATGTAATCTAAAAAAGTTTATCTCATAGAAGTAGAGATTAGAAAAGGCATACCAAAACCCCAAACAGACCCAACTATAGGACTTTAGAACACATGCCCCCTCCTCACACACACACAGCTTGCCACAACATCAGTAGGACTCCAATATAATAAGAGTGGCTTACAATCAAAAGAATTGTAAGCTTAAACCTTATGTAAGAAGTCTTTAGGGAATTCCAAAGATAACAAGGGAAACAAAAGCAAAGACATCTGAGAAAATTGTAGCCTCTGACGCCTACAGCTAAAACCTAAAGTAAATGTGCTAAAGGCCTATTTACATCATGTCCTTTTACCCATCATATCTGGCTTTTGACAAAAAATTGCAAGGCATGCTAAAAGGCAAAAAGTAGAGTTTGATAATACACAGAAAGCATCAGAAGTCTTAGATAGATCATACAATTTGGAATTATCAGACTGAGAATTTAAAACAACTATGATTATTATGCTAATGGAAAGAACTAACTACATGTATGCATAAAAAAGTAATGGAAGTAGAGTGACAAAAACTCTAGGAAAGAATAAAAAGAAAGTGCTAGAAATTAAAAACACTAACACATGAAAAAATGCCTTTTATGGACTCATCAGTTTGTTAGGTACAGCCAAGGCAAGCACCAGGAACACTGAAGACGTGTCATAGAAACTTTCCAAAATGTAAGAAAAAGAGAAAAAAATATTTTAAAAAATGGAACACAATATATAAGAACTGTGGAACAAAAACAAAAGGTTACACATATGCATTATAGGAATATCAGAAGGAGAACAAAGAGAGAAAAAAATCTCCATCAAAACAAAGAAAACTTATATTCATAGATTGCAAGAATTAATATTGTAAAATTGATCATACTATCCAAAGCAATCTGCAAATTCAATGTAATCCCTGTCAAAATCCCAGTGACATTACTTCACAGAAATAGAAAAAACAGTCTCCAAATGTATATGGAGCCACAGAAGACCCCAAATAGCCAAAGCAATTTTGAGTAGAAAAAACAAAGCTGGAGGCATCACATTACTTGACTTCAGAATATACTACAAAACTATAGTAAACAAAATAGCATGGTACTTGTATATAAACAGATACATAGACCAATGGAACAGAACAGAGAACTCAGAAACAAATTCACATATTTACAAGCCAATTGATATTTGACAAAGGCACCAAGAACATTGATTGGGAAAAAGGAGGGCCTCTTCAACAAATAATGATGGAAAAGTTGACTATCCATATATAGAAAAATGAAACTAGATCCAAATATCTCAAAAGGAATTAAAGACTTAAATATAGGCAACTCAAAATGAATTAAAGACTTAAATATAAGACCTCAAACCATAAAACTACTAGAAGAAAACACAGGGGAAATGCTTTAGGACTTTGGTTGGGTAAAGACATTACAGATAAGACTTCAAAGGCACAGGCAACAAAAGAAAAAAAATATTAACAAATGAGATCATATAAAACTAAAAAGTTTTGCACTGCAAGAGAAACAATTAACAGAGGAAAAAGCCTTCATAATGGGGGAAAATATTTTCACACTTTTTATCTACAAGGAATTAGTATCCAGAATATAAAAAGAATTTGAACAACACACTGGCAGCTAAGAAATAATTTGATTTAAAATGATCAAATGATTTGAGTAGATAGTTCTAAAAAGAAGACATACAAATGGCTCCAAGTATATGAAAACATGCTCAAGATTATTAATCAACAGGAAAATTTAAATCACAATCACAGCAAGATATCCTCTTATTTTAGTTAGAATGGTATTGTCAAAAAGACAAAAAATAGCAAATAATAATTAGGACATGGAAAAAAGGGAACTTTTAGACCCTGTTGGTAGGAATATAAATTAGTACAGCCATTATGGAAAACAAATATGGCAGTTCCTCAAAAACCTACAAAAATAGAACCATCATATAATTCAGCAATCCCACTACTGGGTATTTATTCATAGGAAATAAAATAAGTATATTAAAGAGATGTCTGATACATTGAAGTGATATTTTTACCCTCGTGTGTATAGCAGCACTAGTCACAACAGCCCAGATAAGGAATTTACCTAAGTGAACATCAACAGATGGATGAAAAAATAAAATGTGGCTATATACAATGGAATAATATTTAGCCATAAAAATTGAATCCTGTCATTTGTAGAAACATGAATGATCCTGGGGGACATTATGTTAAGTGAAATAAGTCAGGTACAGAAAGATTAATACTGCACGTTCTCACTTATATGTAGGAGGTGAAAAAGATGAGTTCATAAATGTATAGAGCAGAATTGTGATTAGTAGAAGATGGGAAGGAAGGGGGAAGCAGGGAGAGGAGATATTGGTTAATGGATACAAAATTACAACTAGATAAGAGAAATAAGTTCTAGTATTTCACAGCACTGTAGGTTGACTACGGTTAACAATAATTTTTGTGTATTAATTTATTGTATATTTTCAATCAGCTAGAAGGAATAAATTTGAATGTTTTCAGCACAAAAACTGATAAATGTTTGAAGTGATTGATATACTAATTACTCTGCTTTGATCATTATACACTCTATACATGTATCAAAATATTACTCTGTACCTTATAAATATGTACAACTATTAACTGGAAATAACCTAAGAAAATATTGCCTGCAGGTGGGAGTCACATGTCAGTAATTTGTGATTAATTTGACTTTGCAAACGTCTATTGTTAGATAATTGCTGTTTGCTTTTACATTATTAAATTGTTAGCTAACCATTTTACCCCACAGTGTGTGCCAAAATAATACACACAATGTCCCTTTTAAAATAGAATTAAAAATAAATAACTCCCCATTCCCTCCTTCCTTTTTGTAACCAGCCTTTCTATTCTCTAGTTCTTTCAGTTTAACTTTTTTAGATTCTGCATAAAATTGAGATTATGTGGTATTCGTCGTTCTGTGCCTGGCTTATTTCACTTAGCATACCATCCTACAGTTTTCTTCATGTCATAAATGAAGAATTTCTTTTTAAAGGATGAATAGTATTTCATTGTGTACATACATCATGTTTTCCTTATCCATCTATTGATAGACACTTGGGTTGATTACATACTTGGGTATTATCAATAATGCTGCAATAACATGGGAGTGCAGATATCCCTTTGACATATTGATTTCATTTAATTTAGGTATATGTTTTGTTAATAATATTGATAGTCTTTGTTCATCAGGGATATTGGCCTACAAATTTTTTTTCTTGTAGTGTTCTTGTCTGACTTTGGAATCAGGGAAGTGCTAGCCTAGTAAAACAAGTTAAGAAATACTTCTTCCATTTCAATTTTTTGGAAGAGTTTGATAAGGATTAGCATTTATACTTAGTTATATGTTTGCTCTTGAGGGTTTTTAAATGGGAAATTGTATTACTTTTTAATTTCCTTATTCATTATTGATCTGTTCAGATTTTCAATTTATTTATTTATTTGTTTGTTTATTTTTTTTAAGTTTTTTTTTTTTTGAGTTGGAGTCTCACTCTGTCACCCAGACTGGAGTGCAGTGGCCGCTTATATATTTATAATTGTTATGTCCTCTTCATAAACTGACCCCTTTATCATTATGTAATGACCCTCTTTGTCTCTTTTTATAATTTCATACCTAAAGTCTATTTGTCTGATATAACTATCCATATTCTCTTTCAATTTCCATTTGCATGCAATATATTTTTCTTTCTTCATTTTATGTGTATCCTTACTAGTCTAGTAAGTCTTCTGTAGGCAGCATGTGATTTGATTTTGAAAAAAAATCCATTCATCCATCATATGTCTTTTGATTTGAAAATTTAATGAATTTACATTCTTGGAGTTGCCACTCAGCTGATAGAATTGGATGGGGCCAAATGCTGCCACCAAAGGTAAATGCTGACTTGTACTTTTCTCCTGGCCTGGGTAAAGCTTAATAAGAGCACCAGGGCTTGGCTAAGTAATTACTCAGTTGCTGTGGTTGAGTGGGGCCAGATACTCCCTTTATGGTTAAGGGCTGACTTACACTTACCTCCCAACCTAGGAAAGGCTCAATAAGCACTGGAGCTTAGTTGGGTCACCTCTTGACCATTGGGATTGGGTAGGACCAGATTCTCAGAATCATATTGTCCACAAAGGAGGATAGCTTAACTTCCTCTCTTCCTGTTTGGAAATCCCTGGTTTCCTTCTTTTGTCTGATTTCTCTGGCAAGTACTTCCAACACTATATTGAACAGGAGGGGTGAGGGTGGGCCTCCTTGTCTTGTTCCCATTCTTAGGGGGAATGCTTTTAACTTCTACCCACTGAACTAGATATTGACTATGGGTTTATTATAGTTGGTTTTTAACTGTTTTGAAGAATGTTCCTTCTGTGCCTATGTGCTCAAGGGTTTCCATCAGGAAGAGATGCTGGATTTTGTTGAATGCTTTTTCTGCATCTAATGATATAATCTTGTGGTTCTTGGTTTTACGTCTGTTGATGTACTGAATTACATTTATAGTCTAGAGAATGATGAACCAGCCCTGTATTCCAGGAATGAAGCCCACCTGGGTTATGGAGGTGATCATTGAGTTATGTTGTTGGATCTGACTTGCTAGAATTTTGTTTAGAAATTTTGTATCTATGTTCACCAAACAGATTGACCTGTGATTCTCTTTCCTTATTAGGTCTTTGCCAGGTTTGGGTATCAGTATGATGTTGGCTTCATAAAATGAGGTGGGGAGCATTCCATCTTTCTTGATTGCCTGGAATACTTTCAACAAGATTGGTATCAGCTCCTTCTTGCATATCTTGTAGAGTTCACCTGGGAAACCCTCGGGCCTGGGTTTTTTATTTATTTATTTATTTATTTGAATAGATTTCTTATGACTGAGTTGATTTCCTGGATTGTTATTTGTCTGTTTAGAGTTTCAATTTATTCTTGTTTCAACCTTGGGAGGTTGTGTGATGTTGTCAGAAAGTACTCCATTTCCTTTTTCTAGTTTATTTGCAAACAGATGTTCATAGTAATCTGTGATAATCTTTTGAATTTCTTCAGGGTCAGTTTTGACTTCGCCTTTTGCATTTTTAATTGTGCTTATCTGGATTTTCTTTTTTTAAAAATCAATCTGGCCAGGGGACCATCAATTATTTATCCTTTCAAAGAAACAGCTTTCTATTGTATTTTTGTCTTGTATTTCTTGCAACTATAATTTTATCTTAGTAATCTGGAGTCTTCTGCTGGAGTTAGAATTTTGGTGATCTTGCTTTTTTAGCTCCTTTAGGCATGAGGTTAGGCTGTCTACTTATGATCTTTCTGTTTTCTATATTTGTGCATACAATGCTATGAGTTTTCCTCTCAATATTGATTTCATGGTATCTCAGAGATTCTGGCAAGATATGGTTTTGTTTTCATTTGTTTCCAGGAATCTTTTTTTTGGTCTTTGTTTCTGTATTGACCTAGAAGTCATTCAACAGCATGCATGTTGTTTAATGTCCATGTCTTTGTGTGTTTTGGAGGAATCTCGGTAGCTATATTTATTTTTATTTCACTGTGTCTGGGAAGATGCATGATATTATTTAGATCATTTAAAATTTGTCATGTTTGAATTATATCCAAGAATCTGATTGATCTTGGCCATGATCCACGTGCTAATGAGTAGACAGTATACTCCATACTTGTTGGGTGAAGTGTTCTGTAGATGTCTATTAAGTCCATTTGTTGAGTGTTGAGTTGCAGTTTTGGATCTCCTTATTGGTTTTTTGCCTTGATAATCTATCTAAAGCTATTAGTAGAATATTTAGGTTTCTAACTATGATTGTGTGAGAGTCAATGTCCTAGTTTAGTTTGCTTAGTAGCTGTCATAAAACCTGGTGCTCCTGTGTTGGGTGTATGTTATATATATATTTTTTTAAATTGTTATTTTAAAGATGTAGGGTGCAATTCAGGGTTGGGTATGCAAATGGTCATTGTACAGGTAAAGTTTGGGTCTCAGGTTGGTCTCCACTTCACTTGGTTTGAGATCAGGTACTCTTATGGATGAAGTATGCCCCCCGCCCCTGGAAGTTTCCCACTACTGTCAATCCCTTTCTTGTAGTATTATGATAACTCTTCAGGGTTCGCTTATGAGTGAGAATATGTGGTACTTATTTCTTTGTTTCTGTGATAGATTG
>CAUYQG010240042.1:0-31705 GCA_963574415.1 Tarsius wallacei | reverse complement strand
CTCATCTCTACAATAAATCAAAAAATTAGCAGGGCGTGGTAGCACGCGCCTGTAGTTCCAGCTACTTGGAAGGCTGAGGCGGAAGGATCACCGGAGCCCAGCAGGTTGAGGCTGCGGTGGCCGGGAGTGGCCACTGCACTCTAGTCTGGGTGACAGAGTGAGACTCCAACTCAAAGAAAAACAAAAACAAAAACATAGATGCTAAAAGTCTCAACAAGATTCTAGCAAACCAGATGTAACAACACATCTCAAAAGTCATCCACCGTGACCAAGTAGGCTTCATCCCTGAGATGCCGGGCTGGTTCAACATCCTCAAGACAATAAACGTAATTAAATACATCAACAGATGTAAAGACAAAAACCACATGATTATATCATTGGATGCAGAAAAAGCTTTTGATAAAATTCAGCACCCCTTCTTGTTAAAAACCCTCAAACATCTAGGCATGGATGGAACGTCATACTGGAAGTCCTAGCTAATTTAATAAGACAAGAAAATAAAACAAAAGGTATACTGATAGAGAAGGAAGACATAATACTGTGTTTGTTCACAGACATGAGGATCTGTTTAGAAAATTGGAAAGAATCAAGAAAAAATCTCCAGGAATCAATAAGTAATTATAGCAAGTTTATAGGATACAAAGTTAATACACAAAATTCAATCACTTTCCTGTGTACCAAAAGTAGACAAATGGAATTAGAAATGGCATAGACAATACCGTTTACATCAGCACCCTCAAAATGAAATAGGTATAAAATTAATAAAATATATATAAGATCTATATGAGTAAAACTATGAAACTCTGATGAAAATCATAAAACTAAATAAATGGAGAGATGTTTCCAGTTTATGGATAGGAAGACTCTATATTGTCAAGATGCCGGTTCTTCCCAACTTGATCAGTAAATTCAACACAGTCACAAGCCAAATTCCAGCAACTAGTTTTATGGAAATCAAAACTGATAGTAAATTTTCTATGGAGAGGCAAAAGACCTAGAATAGCCAGTGCAACACTGTAAGGGAAGAACAGTGTTGGAGGACTGATGTAACCCTACTATAAGACTACATATAAATAAAAAGTGCAATCCCATTCACAATAGCCACACACACACACACACACACACACACACACACACACACACACACAAACAGCATCTTCCTAACCAGGGAAGTAGAAGACCTTTACGATGAGAACTACAAAACACTGCTCAAAGAAATGCAAGAGGACACAAACAAATGGAAGAATATCCTATGCTTATGAATAGGAAGACTCAACATTGTTAAGATGTCCATCCTACCAAAGGCAATCTACAGATTCAACACAATACCCATTAAGTTACCAATTCCATTCTTCTTAGACCTAGAAATGACAATACAGAAATTCATATGGAAACATAAATGACCATGAATAGCCAAAACAATCCTTAGCAAAAGAAACAAAGCAGGAGGTATCACACTTCCAGATTTCGAACTTTACTGTAAGGCTACAGTAATCAAAACAGCCTGATATTGATACAAGAACAGGCATATAGACCAATGGAACAGGACAGAGATTCTGGAAGCAAAGCCTCAATTCCTCAACCAACTCATCTTTGACAAAGCCTCCAACAAAAACCACTGGGAAGAGGAGAACGTATTCAGTAAATGGTGAATGGTGCTGGGAAAACTGGCTGACCACATGCAGAAGATTGAAACAGAACCCCTACCTATCACCATACACAAAAATTAACTCTAAACGGATCAAAGACCTAAACATAAAACCTCAATCTTTTTGTGATCATCTGGAATCTGTCTAAGAAATTTCAGTTTTCCTAATGTAAATTGACTCCAACTAGTCTTACCAGATATTAGCCAATTATCCTTCTCCTAGCATAGTAGCTAACTCCTGGCCTTTCCTGTGATGATTCTCTGCTACAACATTTAGCTATTCTTCTTATCACTCTTTACATGTAGATGTCTGGTTGTTGGACCCCATATATCCCAGAGATGCAGTCTGGAGAGATGAAATATAAATTGTATTGTGTATAAGCCATATGGTTTGCTAGATCTACTGATAGCTGTGTTTTCGGTTGTTTTTTAACTACCATAGGATAAAATGTGATCATCTGGAATCTGTCTAAGAAATTTCAGTATTCCTAACGTAAATTGACTCCAACTAGTCTTACCAGATATTAGCCAGTTATCCTTCTCCTAGCATCTATCCTCACTCATTCTTAGAGACAGGGAAAGGAAATTTTCATCACAGGTATTAAGTGACTTGACCAAAATCACCTGGGCCTATTAATCTATGACTATAGCAAGGAGTTATTGCTGAGTTTTCCTTGCCGGCACCTAGGCTTAATTGAGCTGTGAGTATAAGGGAAGAAGGCCTTGACTAATAGTCAGAGACTTACACTTTAGAAGATCATCTCACTGTTCTATTTTTTAGCTGGAATATCCCATTTGTGATTGATTTCCGAGCAAGGAAATATTTGCTCGGAATCTCCGAAGCCCTGACTGATTGTCACCTGACTAACTGGTCTTTCTTCCTTTTCTCCCTCCCTTCTTCTTCCTGGTTACTGGGAAGCCAAGGTGAGAGGATTGCCTGAGCCCACAGCCTGGGCAACTTGGCGAGATCTCAACACTACAATAAATCAAGAAAAAGTAGCCGGATGTGGTGGTGTGTGCCTGTAGTTCCAGCTACTTGGAAGGATGAGGCAGAAGAATCGCCTGAGCCCAGCAGTTCGAGGCTGCAGTGGCTGTGAGCGTGCCACTGCACTCCAACCTGGGCAACAGAGTGAGACTCCAACTCAAAAAAAAAAAGATTAAAATAATATCAAATATCTTTTCTAACCATAGTGGTATGAAATGAGAAACCAATAACAGGAGGAATATTAGAAAATTCATAAATATGTGAAAATGAAACATACTCCTGAACAACCAACAGGTCAGCATCCACTTTCTCTAGTTTCACCTTATAGAGCTCATTTTTCTTTTTAGTTTCTGCCATTTTCTTGTCTAGGCTAATCTCCAATCTTCTGTAGCTTTAACCCTTAAAACCTGAAGTTGGATTATATTAATATTGCATAAGAGCTAAGTTTTTCACCTGGTACTTGAGTCAAAACTCTAGTATATCTATTTTGATACTTCTACTACTTTTTCACCAAAAGATTGAGATTTTTCCTCACTAGACTGTGGCTTTTGCACACTTCCTTCTCCACTGACTGAATTAGCATAGTATATCCACAGGAGTTAGCTGAAAGTTAAAAATCTATTTTGGGAACAGACAACTATATCAGTGATACTTACAGAATCCCTTTGACATTTCATAATATAAAGAACAAAACAGTGAAGGGATGGAAAAGGATATTCTTTGTAAATGGCAACTGAAAGAGAGCAGGAGTGGCTATACTTATGTCAGACAAAATAGACTAAGCCAAAAACTATCATAAGAGAAAAAGAAGGTTATTATATAATGATAAAGAGGTCAATTCATCAAGAAGATACAATAATTGTAATATAAATGCATCAAACAACAGAGCACTTAAATATATAAAGCAAAGATTAACAATTAAAGGGAGAAATAGACAGCAATACAATAACAGTAGAGGACAGCAATAACCTAACCCATTTTCAACAATGAATAAATCATCCAAAAGAAAATCAATAAGGAAACAGTTGACTTGAATACCTCTATAGACCAAATGGATCTATGACATATACAAAGCATTCCATTCAAAAGCAGCAGAATGCATGTTGTTTTCAAGTGCACATGGATTTATCTTTCAGGATAAATTACATGTTGGACCACAAGATATGTCTTAAATTTAATAAGATTGAAATCAGGCTGGACGTGGTAGCTCATGCCTACAATCCCAGCACTGGGAGGCCGAGGTAAGAGGATTGCCTGAGCCCACAGGTTTGAGACCAGTCTGGGCAACTTGGCAAGACCTCATCTCCACAATAAATCAAGAAAAATTAGCCAGGCATGGTGGTGTGTGCCTGTAGTTCCAGCTTCTTGGAAGGCTGAAGTGGAAGGATCGCCTGAGCCCAGCAGTTCGAGGCTACAGTGGCCATGAGTGTGTCACTGCACTCCATTCTGGGCGACAGAGTGAGACTCTGACTAAAAAAAAAAAAGATTGAAACCATTTCAAATATCCACAGTAGTATGAAACAGGAAACCAATAACAGGAGGAATATTAGAAAATTCACAAATATAAGAAAATGAAACATACTCCTGAACAACCAAGTCAAAGAAAAAATCAAAAGGGAAATAAAAAATACCTGATACTGATACCAAAAAAACAAAAAGCCCTCATACGAATGAAAATGGAAACACAAAATACAAAAACTTATAGGATACAGCAAAAGCAGTTCTAGGAAGGAATTTTATAGCAATAAATGTCTACATTAAGAAAAAAGAAAGTTCTTAATTAAACAGCCTAACTTTGTACCTCAAGAAACTAAAAGCTCTTTTACCAAGGACCCACCAACATGGGACACATTCGAACCAAAACCGTAAAGAAGGCAGCCCGGGTCATCACTGAGAAATACTACACATGCCTGGGCAACGACTTCCACATGAAAAAGTGCGTGTGCGAGGAGATCGACATTATTCCCAGCAAAAATCTCCACAACAAGATAGCCAGCCATGTCACACATTTGATGAAGCGGATCCAGAGGGACCCAGTGAGAGGCATCTCCATCAAGTTGCAGGAGGAGGAGAGAGAAAGGAGGGACAGTTACTTTCTGGAGATCTCAGCCCTGGATCAGGACATCATTGAAGCAGATCCTGACACTAAGGAAATGCTGAAGCTTTTGGACTTTGGCAGTCTGTCCAACCTGCAGGTCATTCAGCGTACAGTTGGGATGAACTTCGAAACACCACGAGGAGCTGTTTGAGTCTTTCTGTGATGCCGTAATATTTTCAATAAACCTGGGACAACAAAAAAAAAGAAACTAGAAAAAGAACAAACTAAGCCAAAAGTTAGCAGAAGAAAGGAAATAAAGATTAGAGGTTGGGTGTCATAGCTCACGCCTGTAACTCTAGCACTTTGGGAGAGTGAGGTAGGAAGTTTATTTCAAGCCAGGAGTTTGAGACCAGCCTGGGCAACATAGTAAGACCTCAACTCTACTAAAAAATCAAAAAAATTTTTTAAAAACAGAGATTAGAGTAGAAATAAATGAAATAGAGAATGGAAAAATTGAGAAAACTTAGAGCTGGTTTATTGAAAACATAAACACAATTGACAAACCCTTAGGTGAACTTTTGTTTTTTAAGAGAGGACTCTAAAATCTGAAATGAAAAAAGAAATAGAGAACTATAGGCTAATATCCCTTATTAACATAGATGCAAAAATCTTCAATAAGATTTTAGCAAATTGGATCCAAAAACACATATCAAAAATCATCCATATGACCAAGTAGGCTTCACCCCCAGGAAGCAAGGCTAGTTCAACATTCACAAGACCATAAATGTAATTAAATACATCAACAGATATAAAAACAAGAACCACATGATTATATCATTAGATGGAGAAAAAGCTTTTGACAAAATTCAGGATCCCTTCTTGATAAAAACCCTCAAATTCCTATGTATAGAAGGAACATACCTCAAAATAGTAAGTGTCATCTACAGTAAACCCACAGCTAACATATTGCTAAATGGACAGAAACTGGAAACATTTTCCCTGAACACTGGAACAAGGCAAGGCTGCCTACTCTCAGCCCTCTTGTTCAACATTGCATTGGAATTCCTAGCTAGGGCACTGTCATGATGCAAGAGCTCCTTTGGGACCATTTTTGCACATACCTTTCTCATGCCAAGATTTTCAGTTAAGATTTTCCTAACTGTTTCTCTATCAATGCTTATTTGGTCTGCTGTGCTTCTCATAGTCATCCAATGGTTTTGATCCACAATTTGATGAATTTTTGCAATGTTTTTGTCAGTTCTGCTCATTACTGACCATCCTGAGCTCTCTTCATCAGAGATGCTTTCTCTCCCCTCAGAAAAATGTTTAATCCATTTGTATACTCCTGTTTTCTTCCTGACATTATCCCTATAAACTTGGACTAACATGTCCCTGATTTCACTTCCACTCTTGCCAAGTTTAACAAGAAATTTAATGTTTGTTCATTGCTCTAATTCTAGCTCTGACAGTCTCATGACAGCACACAAAATTATGCAATAACAATAACGAACACCACTCAGCAAGACACCACCACACAAACACAACTGTGAGACACTGATATACCAAGGTTATGAAACCTTACCAAATTGTTTGTACAGTGCTGCCAACTTAAGCACACGGTGGCAAGTTCACAAACTTAATTGTCACATCTTGTATATTTGATAATAGATAAAGAACTTTTGCAACTCAGTGACAAAAAGACACCCCAGTTTTATTTTATTTTATTTTTGGAGTTGGAGTCTCACTCTGTTGCCCAGACTGGCATGCTCACGGCCACCGCAGCCATGACCTGCTGGGCTCAGGCGATCCTTCCACCTCAGCCTTCCAAGTAGCTAGAAGTACAGGCATGCACTACCATGCCCAGCTAATTTTTTGATTTATTGTAAAGACGATTTATTGTCTCGCCATGTTGCACAGGCTAGTCTCGAACCCCTGGACTCAGGCAGTCCTCTCGTCTCTGCCTCCCAAAGTGCTGGAATTACAGACTTGAGCCACCATGCTCAGCCAACACCCCAATTTTAAAATGGGCAAAGAATCTGAATAGACATTTCTTCAGAGAAATGTCTCTACAAAAATCTCTACAAAAAATTTTTAGAAAGGGAGTTCAAAATCAGAGTAGGAGTCTGTAGCCTAGGGTAGAATCTTTGTGGACCAAGGAAGGAAGTTTCTTTCTAATCTTGGAAGCCATGAGCCAAGGAGTACCTTAGTGGACCAGAAGAGCTTTAAAGTAGACATTCAATACAACTCAGAGGCCATGGGGTTGCTAGGGCCCACTCTCCAAGGGGACAAATTCTGTAAAGGTATTACCTAAGAATTACTTGAAGCATTAAGGATAAAAGGCAGTGTCAACCTTCAGACTAATCTCTAGATTGCTTGGTATAATATACAGGCTTAAGAGAACTACAAAGTACATATTCCATATCATCCAAATAATTATGATATCTTCTATTCCAGAAATATCTCTATGTCCTACTTTCTCTGACTTCCATCCTCTTCTGTGCACCTCCAACACCTTATGCTTACTTGTATCATCGCCTTTACATTAGATTAAAATTTTCTTTTTTATTTGTCTCTGGTAACCCTAGGACCTAGCCCAGGGCCTGACCCCTGCCAAGAACTCAGTAAATGCTTGTTGAACCAAGGAAGAATTGAAGAGACTACAGGAAGATTTTATTCAGGACAGAAAGATCTATTGAATATATATATATATAACATTTTTATAACATAGTAACAGGCTCACTATTTGTAATTGTTTTAACACCTCTATGTTTTGATTTGATGATTTTGTCATGGATTGTAATTATCAGGCTCACTTCTTCTACACTATAGTCCCTTGATGTCAAAGACTCTGACTTACTCCTCTTTATATCCCTCCACAGTGTCCAGTACACTGGCTTCTGTGCAGTAGATGCTCAGTAATGATTTACTAATTAAACTTAGTTAAGCCTAGGAAAAGCTGGTTTCGAAAGAGCCTCAGATATCTTAAGACAAGGTACTGAAATTGACTTATGAAGGAGCGCTTGGTTTCTGCGTTTGGAGGTAAAATTGGTGCAGACCATCTTGCTGTCTGTGGGTACATAATCTAGAAGCAGTAATGGTGGAGAATGCCTCAGAAGTTACTTATCCTGTTCCCTTCAGAAAGTCTGAAACCTTGTGGATTTTCATTTTTATTGTATTTCTTGATTCTTTGGATAAAGAGACAAAATCCCACATTTAGATAGATGCCTCAGCAGGAAAGTATGGGGATCTAGTGAAGTCTTCACCGGCAGTCAACTTCACTACCAGTCTGATCTGCAGAGGGGCTTCCATCTCATCATTTATGCCCTCCTTTTTTTAAAGAACAAATCAGATGTCTGCAAGCCAACAACAGACAATTCAACTCTATTGGATATCCGGTGAGTACCCTGCCTCTGGCTATTTCAGAAGGGAGCTGGTATTCTCCTGTAATAGCCCCCTTTGTTGGGAGAGCAGGAAATGTATTGTAGATGTAGATTCTACCATGCAGATTCTACTTTCTTTCAAGCTCCTATACAATAAATGGTGCAGTGAGGACTTAGAAACCAAAATTAATCCAGGGATCTAAACTCAGGAGAGAATATGTCCCAGATTTGGGGTTTATATATTACTCTCAGAAAATAAATGCTATAGTGTTTTCTTGCACAAATGACACATAATTCCACAATTTTGTTTTCCACTGGGACATCTTATGACAATACATATAGATTTGCCTCATTCATTTAATAGAGGCATTGTTTTTCATTGTATTGATAAACCTTAATTTATTTAATCAGTCTCCTATTGATGAACATTTAAAATGTCTCCAGTGTTTTGCTATGATAAATGGTCCTGAGTGAACACCATATTTTGACACATTTGTTTGAATACCTGTATGTCTTATTAGAGTTTCCTAGAAGTGAATTAGCTGGGCCAAAAGGAAAGCTCACTAAAAATTAAACATCTTTAGAAGCCGGATGGCCCCCTAAAAGGATTATGTCCATTTGCATTTCTACTTATAGGAGAGATTGTTCGTTTCTGCATATTCCTGCCAAACTGGTTGTTATCACTCTTTTTCATCTCTGCCAGCTCTTAGATGAAAACAACATTTTTATTTATCCTTACTTAATTTTGAATGATATTGATAATCTTTTTATGTTAATTTGCCTTTTGTATTTCTTTTTCTGGAAACTACCTATTAATGATCTCTGCTCATTCTCTGTTGGATTGTTCAATTTTCACTTATCTATGTATTTATGACTAAGTGACTCATAAAAAGATATATATATTGAAAAGTTATACTCCAACACCCCATCTTTACTTCCTTTAGTATTTTATTAGTTTTTGTGCATTTATCAGAGCTGCTTTGGGCAAATAAAGCAAATACAAATCTATATTCTTATTTTCCCACATTTGCACACTATTTTGAGCCTTAACAATATATCCTGGAGATGTTTTCATAATCATGATTTTATAATAGGTTTTCCCTTTTTTTCTTTTTCAGCTACATAGTATTTCCTCTGCAGATTTATTATATTTAACCAGTTCCTTATAAATGGACATTTGTGTTGTTTTCAATCTTTTGTGATTACAAGCAATGCTTTTACACATGTTATTTCATGCATGTGCAGCTATATATATACATATGTAGCTATAAGTATATTAATATATACACATAGCCATGTGTTTGTAGTGACTGTGGGATATTAGTTTATGATTTTCAAGTGAGAGTGATTCTGGATCATCATAATGTGGAAGGTATGGCCATGGGAGCAGGGTTTTTCCTTCTCTAGCTATTAAAACTGCATAAGAAGCAGTGGGGTACAGTAAAACTAGTTTTGGTATTAGATCTGAGTTTGAATACAACTCTGTCCCTTACTAACCTTGATATCTTAGGCAAGTTGTTTAATTTCTCTGATCTTTGTTTTCATCTGTAAAATGGGCATAATAATGTTCACCTTGCATGGTGGTCATAGGAGTTAAATATAGTTGTGAAAATGTTAGTTTTCTTTCTCAAAGAAACTATTGCCCCTTGTTTAAAAAAAAAAAAAAAGTACCTGTCTCATTCATCTCCATAGCCACAGTTTCTGTCACAACGTTTGGCACATACCTGGCATTCGATAACTCATGCTGAATATTTAATGAATAAATGAACAGATTTTACTGATTCTTATGTATTTAGAATCATTTCATTGTCCAGGCCCTGCACATTGCTCATTTTTCTTCTGTTTCCCTAATTTCTTCCACTCTGACTCCTGTTCCTCTTCCCAACTCTCTTTAAGTCCTTCAGTTCTCTTCTATTTTTCTATTTAGCCTTCAGTCTTATGTTACTGCCCAGAGAAATAAATAACCAAACCAAGTCCACCACCTCTATCATACTTAAATTGTATCAGCTCTGCCAAAAGAACTAAACACTGAGGGGGGTTACAGTTAAGCAAGTTTTCTTTATTCTTAAGATATTGCTTCTGGTTTGATGTTTAAGAGCAAAACAAAACACTCTAATTGCCAAGTTAGTAAAGAAATACTGGTACTTCTATCTTGAGGCAAAATACTACCCAGGTGAGTAGAAACATAAAGTACATTCATTGGCTATAAAATATGATGGAAAATCAACAGTGAAGGCCAGCTGTTTCAGTAAGGCCATTTCTCAGAAGATCTTTGGATCCAAGAATCAGACCCATCTAGACTTAGATACTGAGAAGTTCAGAGTATCTTATGTTTTTTAAAAAATGCTATTTCTATGTTAGAATAATATATTCTCAGGACAAAAAAAGGGCCCCTAGAGATCATTCCATTAGAACTGCATTCAAGACAGACTTACAAGCTTATCCAGGATAGATCCTGTCTTAATTCTTTTTTCGGCCTCCACTAGTATAGCCCAGCATAGGGCTGTGCACAAAGCAAGCTTTGAGAAATGCTGTAGTATTTGATTATTAATTGGAAAATCACAGAGAAACACCAAGGAGATCTTAGTTTCATCTTGGATCCCTAAACTTGGATCAAATGCTAAGTTGTTTAATCAGCTTCTTTTCCCTAGGGAAATAGACCTTGGGCAAGGCATGTCTGGGTTGCCTTTCTAACTTCCTAGGTGAAGACCCAAGATTCAAGTTTTGGTTTTAGAAATGAATGGTTTAAATTCTCCAAGAGAAGGATTTTGATGCCCTCCCAAGGCAGGGCCAGGCAAGATACTTCGTGATTGAGAAGTATTTGTACTCCAGACTTGCAGTTGAGTTTATTCTTTTGTTCTGGTCTCACAGATGAAGGAGATAGGAGAGAAGCCCTGTCTTTAAGGAATTATTTGGCCTTATTCTTCTGTTTTTCTTGAACTCTTAGGTTTAAGCTCTGACTTCTTAGGATAAACCATTTAAGACCCAAAGGTAGAAAGTAAGATGGTCCCGTCAACATCTTGAGATCAGGATTGAGAAGGTAGATAAGTTTCCATTTTCACTCAGTAAAATAATAGTTTAGATGTAGGCCAAAACTATTCAGATCCTCTTAGGAGAATTAGGGGCCAAGTGATTCTCCATTGCTGACAGTGATCAGTGTAGGAACCTTCAGTGGATAAGGGTTGAAAGACAGTTGTTTGCTTTCAGCATCTGACATCCTTCAACATTGAAAGCAATACATAATGGCACACCAAACTGAGTTTGCCAGAACAACAACAAAAGCTTTATTAGACAACTCTGGACTCAGTGCCTCAGTTTCCTCATCCTCAAAAAGTGATCATATAGTACTTACCTCATAGAGTTGGTATGAGGATTAATTGCGTTTCTATATATAAAATGCTTAGAACAGAGCCTTGCACATAGTAAGGAGTCAATAAATATTAGTTTTATTGTTGTTAAACAGATTATCATTATTACTGTCAATAACATCTCCAAACAACTCTGTCAGGGGCAGAGATACATTCTGCCCCCAAAGAAAGTACCATATAGAGCAGCTATGCCATATTTCAATCCTCTAGGCCTCAAGGAAAAGGGAGAAATTAGATACTTCTTCCCTTTCTCCCTCCCTGTGGTGGGGGAACTTTGGTGGCTTTTTCCCATGTCACTGAGTGGTCTTCACTTTTTGTTAAGAGTGGGAGGTTGGGGCAGCTACCTATCAACCCAATTTTGAGCTATCTTTTATTCCTCTAACTGTACTTTTTTTTTTTTTTGCTTTCTTTTAACTCACAGAACAATACCATCAAGACCTCAAAATATAGTGTTGTTAACTTCCTGCCCCTGAACCTGTTTGAACAGTTCCAGAGACTTGCAAATGCATATTTCCTCATTTTGCTGTTTCTACAGGTATTGCCTTTGGGACCTTTTCCAGAGAGTATTTTATCAACCTCTCTGAGGTCAGGCTGTATAATCAGTTTTTCTCCTCTCTAAATTAAGAGATGTCTTCATGTCTTCTCTCCTTAGAAAACAGGCAAATGGATGTCTGGAGTCTTAGGCCAGTTCCTTTGAGTAGTTGTGGTCAGGATTAGCCGTGTGAAACAAGCCTTTACAAGAGGAAGGAGACAAAGTCACCAAATCCCAAGGAAGGGGAGCTCCTCATCCTGGCTGTATGACCACAGTTCAGCTTGATCATAGGGGGCCACAGATTCTTCACCCCAACTACAACTGCAACCCTATTGCTCTTTCTTGTCCCAGGCTTCCTGATAGAAAATTAACATGCAAGAGTGCTGAGGAAGGAGAATGGCTTAGAATATGAGTGCCAGCACAAAGGAAGCAGCGTAGGATAGGCCCAAAAGTTGGAAGATCGTCTCATTTCCCTTGTGCTGAAGGGTATGGGACAGCACGTGGTTTTCCCTGTCCACTCTCACCTCCCCACTCCCATTACCTTTCATTATCGGGGATAAATGGTCCTTTGCCATCAAGACAAAGATAGTAGAGTTCAGGACAGATAGGTGGCAACTTATAGCCTTTCTTCCCTTTATTCTTCCATAGAAAATATTTACTTATATTTTGGGGGTTACATGAAAGCTTCTATGATGAAGACTACAGCTAGGGTAGTTGGATTTGCCATGAGCCTATGGAGGTAAAAATGGTAGTGGGGTGAAAAGTTGGGGGAAATATATTATTTGAGTTTTCTGACCCAAGATTCTCTCCCTTTTCCTCTCTCAGTTGATTCCCCAGATCTCCTCCTTGGCATGGTATCCAACTGTGATACCCCTGATGGTGGTGTTGTCCATAACAGCAGTGAAAGATGCCATCGATGACCTGGTGAAGTGGCTTCCTGGAACTCTAGTCCCTCACCATACCTAGTCAGGCTGTGGGCAAGAGGGACTTCTCAGAACTACCTAGTGCTCAGAAGAAATACTAAATGGAAAGAGATATTTCCCTTTCTTATCTATCCTAGAGAATTATGCAGTTCCCTTAGGTCCAATATTGGTGGTCTATGCGTGGCCAGAAAGGGGGCAATGTAAGGCCTTTCTCTGTCTTCTACTGCCAGTACTTTTAGCTCTTCTTCCAGACCTCCTCCCATCGTGTGTGTGTGTGTGTGTGTGTGTGTGTTGGAGTCTTACTCTGTTGCCCATGCTGGAGTGCAGTGGCTCGCCCACGGCCACCCCAGGGTCAACCTGCTGGGCTCCAGCAATTCTTCCACCTTAGCCTTCCAAGTAGATGGAACTACAGGTGCACACTACCATGCCCAGCTAATTTTTTGATTATTGTAGAGATGAGGTCTTGCCAAGTTGCCCAGGCTGTTCTCGAACCCATGGGCTCAGGCAATCTCCTCACCTTGGCCTCCCAAAGTGCTGGGATTACAGGCTTGAGCCACCACGCCCAGCCCTCCCGTCTTTAATAACCCACTCTTCCTTTAGTCCCCTCAGCTTTCTCTGGCTTTGCTCTCATCCTTTTTCCTCTGTTCTCCTTTCTTCCTTTTCCCTGCTTCCCTCTGTCTCTGCTCCCTCTTTTTCTTGATCTTCCTCTTTCTTCTCCTTTCAGATTCTCTTTCTTCTCTTCAATCTTTCTATTTCCTTTTCCAACTTTCAATTCTATTAGGTATGCTCAGCTGGGAACCCTCTGGTTTTAGAAAGCCTCGTGACATAAGCAGAGACTGACTCTTTTCCTGGTCTTGGAAAGAGAAACTTGGAAAGAGTGCTGTGTGGCATCCTCTTGACTTCTTACAGCAGGCCTGAGGGTGAGGACCCAGTACCATGAGTACTGGTGGGATTTGACCTGCGTGCATTTCCCCTAAGAGAGTCCTTCTGATTTTACCAGAATAGATTTTTAAACCAAAGTTCGAGAGCACCATGTTTCCCCAGCATATTAACTTTGTAACTCTTTAAACCCAAGATTAGCACATGTCCTGGATTAAATTTCAGTCACAACTAATTTGTGCAAAAAAAAAAAAAAAAAAAAGAACTTTATTTCTCTGTAACTGAACTCATTTTAGATCACAACCCCCGCCCCACACACACACACACCCACCCCAATCCTTTCCAATGAGAACCAAAAATGAACTTGCCAATTCAGGGTAACCCAGTTACTTCTAGTTTTTAACTCAGTCTCTTTAGGATAGATATTTGGACAATTCTGAGTTCTGACAAATTCAGTATTTTCTCTGCCTCCTTCCCAGGCCTACCCTTTTCTCAGGGAGTAACATCAACTGGAAAGAGGAGATTTATATGAGGCTTGGCGGCACACACCATGTATTTGTTCTCCTTCTACTTGGTCTTTAATTTTTGGCCTCTTTCCTCACTGCATCTGCTGTAGAAACTTCTACATGTTGATCATGGTTGGGGATGGGGTAGAAGTCTGCTTGAGAATATGTAGCTTTCTCTGCACCTGCCAAAGTGTGTGGGACTCTGTGGTCCTGCCCATCATTTTGTATTGTGTCCTCTGTGGCTTTTGACATTTTAAACCAAGATTTTGTCTCTTTCTTCCTGGATTCTTTTTCTAACCTCCCTTCCCAGCTTCTCAGAGACAATCAGCCTCTTGGCTTGGTTTTAATGATAGAAGGGCTTCAGGGTAGAGAAAAAGAAGTACAAAGAAAGGAACTATATTGGGTAACATTTCAAAACATTAACTTTCTATACGCAGTTTGCTATGGGTCTATTTCCTAAACAGTTTTTGGTGTGATTTTAGAAAAGGCACCAAAATGATGACCAAGTCAACAACCGGTCTGTTCTGCGGCTGGTAGATGGAAGGTAAGTTCTTCTGGTTGGCCTTGCAAAAGCTTGGTGTGGTGGGTGCTTTGGGAAGTTAGTTCAGGATAGTGAAGAGAACCTCGGATGTGGGAAGAATTTGTTTCTAGATCTAGCATGCCTGAACATCCTACATTATCTCAGGTGTCTCTGGGCATCGTTTTTCTTATCTGTAAAGTAGAAATAATATTCTCTACCTTAGAGAATGCCTGTGAAAATAAAAAGGAAGTAATATATGTTAAAGCAATTAATATATGATAGCATGATATTAATATGCAAATCATTATTATTTGTATGGTCTCAGCATGGAAACATCTGTTTTTAGAACATTAATGGATTGTGACATGGCTTATTGGCCCTTCTGCTATAGCCCTTATTCAGGCCATCTTTTCTGTTAACAATCCAAAGAGAGTATTGGTACGGATCCCATTGCAGTGGTGTTTGGTCATAGCTATCCAAAGTTTTGGCAGGAATGGGAGGAGGCAGGCATGTAAGGCAAATATGAAGACTAACCTAAGAGGTAGAAAAAATTATTATAGGAATTAATAAAAATGAGCAATCACAGCTGATAAAGGAATGAAGGAAGACTTTCTGGAAGAGGTGGTGTTTGTATTAGGCCTTCAGAGATAGGGAGAATTCAACAAGTAGAGATTGTGTGAAAGGAAAAGTGACCAGTGTCAGCAGAAGCATGATTGCAAGAAAGTGCAAACCTGAAGAAGTTCAAGATTGAGGTCCAGCCTTTATCTTGGTGGCCTTACAGAACACCCAGTGGCTATAGCATTTATCATATAATTCTCACATCTGAAGTGTTTGGGCATCTAATACTGTCAATTGTTGTGTCTGCAGAGTCTCACTCATGATGGATTGTTTCCTCAAGTGCTTTGAACTGTTGAAACCTCCCATAAGACACCACCAAAAAAAGTCCTTTGTGGTTAAAAAAATTAAAAAGAAGAGAAGGGAAATATAAATAAAAAGAAATTACAAAACTTAAAATATTAGAAACTGGCCAAGCTCAGGAGTTGCTGACCAAATGAATTTAGTCAAATAAACTCCCCCAAGTAGCTTGAATATTTGGGTTTTTTAAGACTATCTAAGGATTTTTCATAGAGGGATTTTAGGGTGGGAGTTAACAGTCAAGACTCTGGTTGATCTTTGTAAGTCAGCGAGCGTCTGATCTGTTTAATATGCAGAGATGAGGTTGGTTGTTGAAACAATCTACATTCCAGAAAACAGCTCTTTTTATAGAACACATGAGACATTCCCTGGTTGTCTAATGATTAATAAAAGAAAAAATATATATGTAGTGTATATATGACATAAGTCTGAGTAGAGCTGCTATTTTAAGTTTGTTTATGGGGCAACCCCTTCGGGTCCCCTCCCAGTGTGGGAGCTTTTCTGTCCTCTCAATAAATCCTGCTTTCTCAAAAAAAAAAAAAGTTTGTCTATTTTGTAAGTTGTGATTTTTGTCATTTTTCATTTCTCAATAACTTTGTTTACAAAAACACATCTTTAGAGAAACTTTATGGGAATTTGAAGTGGCTTGAGGTGGAGTTGAATCTCTCTATAAGGGTTTGTGTTTGCTTCTGCCAGATTACTCAAGGGTATCACCTGCTGAGACCTAATTTGGCGAAAGTATAAATTTGAGCCCTATGCCACATGAGGTATAAATTCTCAGGGGTGAGTCATCCATCCACTGAGCCCCAACCCTCCAGACTAAGATAGACAAACTTTCTTGCCAGTGGGTTGATTTTTTTTTTAATCACTTTTTCACTAATGGTGTTGCCCTCCAAGGGTCCTGGCTTTAAATGAGGTTATTAGTTCCAACTCACTGCCTCTCAAGATCATAAGGCTTTATCTCTTGTCCCTCTGGTGGGAGAAATTGAAACTCAAGTTATTAGATTATTAAAGCTAGCAATCCCCTCCACCTCCCAGGGTAAGAACAGCTTCAGAATGTGCTTACTGTTTTGGATGTTATTATGCTCTTTTTTCCTGGTTCCTTACTTTATGGCAAGTACAGCCTTGCTTTTGAAAGAATGTTCGTGTTATTTTATCTAGCATTTGTAAATATTTGTAGCATAAAGAGTACCAGTGTGTTCTGGGCACACACAAGCACAAGGGTGGGAAAAACAAACACCGTGCACTGCTAAAGGAGGGGGCGATAAGGTCTACAAAACCACCCATTGGGTACCACACCCACCACTGGGATGGGGGCAGCCTCATCAGAAGCCCAAACCTCATATTCTTATGTAACAAATCCTCAAGTGTGCCCCCATGATTCTAAAATTAAAAAATAAAATAAAAATTAAACAAAAAGTACCAGTATATACTTTAAACAGAAAGAACTCCAGGATGTACCATTCACATAAAACAGAGAATGTAATATGAATGGCCCCCCTGAGGTAAAAACTTTGCCTTCTCTAGCTCTCTGACCATATTTTCTAAACCAAAAGTTTGGATGCAATGCCTAGAAATGAAAAACGTACTTATGGCCCAACAGGATTGAATATTTTACATCTGTAGGAAATGTCTCCCCTTCTCCCAAATCTGGGACACATGGGTTTTTAAAATGTCCAGGAGCAAATTGGTAATGGTTTGGCAGCTCCTTATGTAATAAAATATGAGTTTTTAAATCCCTAGGAGAATCCTGAATGTTATAGCCCTTCTTTCTCTCACGTTTTACTGGTGAAGATCACGGCAGATAGAATACCAGAGAACTAGTAAAAGTGAATGTTGTATCAAGACAAAATAAATACTCAGATGTCTCCTTCCAAGGCTTGTAGCTACTACTCTTTAGCACTATCAGAAAATTCTCTAAAAGAAAGAGTTAATTTCTTCAGTGAGTGAAAGAAATGTGACCCTTCTCAAGGCAGTTGTCTTCTCAGAACAGGTGTTCTGGGAATACCCGTGCTTTTGTGTATCTGACAAAGTGGTGATGTTTGTCATGCCCTACAGATAACAAGGCTGCATTCAAAGGCCAAACAAACAGTGGCCTCTAGGCATGCCTACCCCCCTTCCCAGCTCTTTTGGTGGTTGGCATAATAGAATTGTTGCAAAGGCATTGCTCATGTTTCCAAAGTGCTTGTGGCAATATGTGCATCCTCCTTAGTCGTTTCTCAAGAGATGAAGGATTTATTCCCTTATGCAGTTGGGAAATTGAGGTACAAAAAAAGAAGAGAGAAGAGAGCCAGTATTATTGTGGAATCTACTCATACTGTCAGGCTGCCTTCTATGGGAAGTGGGGACTTGTGGGGTCAGTGGGAATCTTATTTTAACATAAGCAAATAAAAATGGTACAGCTATACAGATAGAATACATTTTAGCTATCAAAAAGAATGAGCCACCTCTTCTACGAGTGCTCTCCAAGATAAATTATTAAGTGAAAATGCAAAGTGCAGAAAATTATGTATCTAGTATGTAACTCTTAAATGTATGTGTTGTATGTGATTATAAGGATTTATATTTTCTTGAAAGAAATTTTAAAAATTACTAGCAGTTGCTACCTCTGGAGAGTAAAACAAAAGCCTGGGGACAGAGGAGACTAATTTTTCTTTTTACCTACTTCTTTACTATTTGAACTATTCTACTGAAATAATTATGTGTATGTATGTCTATATATACTTTTACAGGGTTTTAGGAGATCCTTATAACCTGAAATCAAGAGAAACAGGCCCCATTCTTGATTGCAGCAAGGATGCATCACATACCAGTTTGGTCCTCCTGAGCCTTGTCTTCATTCTTCTTAGCCTTTTGGGAGCGGTGTGGTTCTTGGTTGTCCACACAGAGGTTTGGGGAAGTTCTCAGAGCAGACATTTAAAGGTCATTTTCTTACAGGATGAAGGAGGACAAATGGATGAATGTCCAAGTAGGAGATATAATAAAACTACAAAATAATCAGCCTGTCACGGTGAGGACCTCTTTTGATTGTGGCTTTTCTATTTTGAATTGCGTGGGTTCCAAGGACTCTTGCAGCACTTCTGCTCCCACTTCTTTTGGTAACCTTGTCTGCCTCACTTTGCATTAGAGATTGACAGCTTCTGCAGTAAAAGCTTGCTCTTGTCTATCTCTTACCATAGCTACAAGTTGTTTTGGGAGAGGAGGTATGGTAGCAGTGATAGATTCTAGACAAAGTAAACAGTGTCTGTAAAATTCTTAGGGTGCACATCTGTTCCTAAGGTGCTGTTTTTGTCACACTGTGATGTTAAGAGCCTGCCTTCCTGTTTTCCTTGTTTTCTCTGACTTTTCTGACAACAGGCAGATATGCTATTACTCTCTAGCAGTGAGCCATACGGTCTGACATACATAGAGACAGCAGACCTGGATGGGTAAGTGTTTCCTCCTGATACTCCATTAAGACAGTTTAGCCAGCTTAAAGAGTGGTCTCTCAGTGAGGGAAAGCATGATGCAGGGAATTAACTTATTCTCAGATGGAAGTGGTAGTAAGTATATGAGCCAGAGAACCTAGAAATATCCAGATGAGAGAAGAAAGAATGCCAAATCCTTGGGACCCTCAAGTCTAAGGCAGAGCTCTTGACAGCAATAGTTGAGTACTCCCTGAGAACAGAATATGGGCAAATAAATTCCATGTTCTCCATTTCTAAACTGGAAACACTCTAACAGTATTCTGTAATGCTGAGTGGCAGGAAAGAGGTTAACAGAACTGTAGTTTCCCAGAATAGAATTTCAGAGTTTCCACAGGAACAACTTGAATATGGAAAAAATTACTTATTGATAAAACACCATGTTCTATAAAGGACTTAAATTAGAAATTTATTAGCATGCAAAACTAAGGTCTTAGGAGGATGGGGTCATCTGCAAAAAGCTTGTCCTGTAGAGTTTTGTATCAATCTGCATTCTTACAACTATTTCTCTTGGTGCCAGTTTTTTTTTAATGTGCCCTCCATTTTTGCTTATGTCTCTGTGCATTCCAGCAAACAATTAATTGTGATCCCTTCATGGGCTTAATGAATACTTAGGAGGGGTGCAGAGTATATTTCCTTGGAGGTCTACGCAGGTTCTTACCAGGACCCGCTCCTTATTCTTGAAGGGAGCAAAACCTCCAGGTTGTTTTGTGATGTCTCTTCAGCTTCTCTAGAGAACCTGACCAGCTAGTATCATGGGTTGATAAGTAGTGGCAGTGTGTTGCAGGGAATGAGGGGAAAGATGGAAGAGTCAGTGGGCTGACATGCAGCTTCTTTGAAAAGCCATCTCAGCCGGGCTCGGTGGCTCAGCCTGTAATCCCGCGCCTTTTGGAGGCTGAGGTGAATGGATTGCCTGAGCCCGCGGGTTCGAGACCCGCCTGGGCAAGCAAGACCTCATCTCTACAATAAATAAAAAAAAAAAAAAATTAGCCGGGCGTGGTAGTGCGCGCCTGTAGTTCCAGCTACTTGGAAGGCTGAGGTGGAAGGATCGCCGGAGCCCAGCAGGTCAAGGCTGTGGTGGCCGGGAGCGGCCACTGCACTCCAGTCTGGGCGACAGAGTGAGACTCCAACTCAAAAAAAAAAAAAAAAAAGCCATCTCACCTCAGTACTGCACACGAGAGACAGGAACAGTGGGAGTGACTCTTGGGGCTCAAACCTGTATCCCAAACTCTACTGGCAACATCTGTTTTTTACAACTCCATGAAGAAGTAAGAGAAACTGGACCCGTACAGTTCTTGTGTATATGTCCTGTAGTCTGGTGACCCTGTGTCCTTTACTACAGTGAAACCAACCTGAAAGTGAAGCAGGCCATCGAAATTACCAGTGAAATGAAAGATAACCTGGAGCTGCTCTCTGCCTTTGATGGTGAGTTAGGAAATAGATTTGCTTGCCCAAATCAAATTTTCATCAGTAGAGGACTGGTTAAATAAATCATGGTAGGCAAGGTGCAGTGGCTCTCACCTGTAATCCCAACACTTTGGGAGGTAGAGGTGGGAGGACTGCTGCCTGTACCTAGGGGTTCAAGACCAGCCTGGGAATATTGGTGAGACCTCGTCTCTACAATAAATTAAAAAAAAAAAAACTAGCCCAAAATGGTGGTGCACACTTGTAGTTCCAGCTACAGGAAGACTGAGGCAGAAGGATCGCTTGAGCCCGCAGGTCAAGGCTTCAGTAGCCATGAGAATGCCACTGCACTCTAGCCTGGGTGACAGAGTAAGACTCCGACTCAAAAAAAAAAAAATGGTACATTCATACAGTGGTTTCTATACAACTTACCATAAACAATATGGAAGTTGATATTTATTGACATGGAAAAAATAAAAACTAAAAGAAAACACAAAATACAAAAGACTGCATAGTATATGTAACATAAATCTGTTTTTGGAAACATATATATGTTTATGAGTACATATATATAGAAAAAACTTGAAAGGATGTACTTCAAAAGGTTATTAACACTTTTCTCAAGCCAGTGGATAAGTTTTACTTTCTTCTTTATCTTCTTAGTATTGCATAAATATTTACAAAGGGCCTATTTACTAATCAGGAAAAAGTCGAATTTTATTTTCATTTTGAAAAAAATACTAGGTTTACTTTAAGTTAAGTAGTTTTTTAGTTTCTTTGGATTCAAAGCTCATTTGGTCTGACAGTGCTGGTGGTAAGTTATCATGTATGGTTTTGGTTTTTTTTCTCTCTCTCTGGATGATTCATGTCATATACATAATTATTATTCTTTGGTGTCCAGAAACCTTTGTCTGCCTTTCTGAAGGGAGCTGGTGGGAAATGGGCAGCAGTTTAGAGAAGATAGGAAAAAAATTGTGTATGTATTTTGAAAAAGAGATTTTGCTCCAGGACTCTTACTCCTTCATTTTTCTGCAGGAGAAGTGATGTGTGAGGCTCCCAATAATAAACTGGACAAATTCACAGGAGTACTGAAGTATAAGAAGACAGACTATTTCCTGAACCATGACAATCTGATACTCCGAGGCTGTGTCATCAGGAATACAGATTGGTGCTATGGCTTGGTGGTTTATACTGGTATGTTTCCCTCCAGCCACAACCAGACCCCAGGCTCCTGGATTCCTGGCAAAGTTATGGGTACTTTGTTTTCAGGATGTGGATATGAGACTAAGATATATATATTTCAAGAACACTATGATTTTGAGATAGATAGATAGGGAGGAGGGAGGTGGGAGGGTAGATGGGAGAAAAAACTTGTTTCTTAGAAAAACAAACAACTTTTTCAAGCAATGCGCTTCCAACATAGCAGCTCTACTTTTGTCAGGGGAAGGTTTTATGTTCTAAGACCACAGGGCACTCATGAGTCTCTCCAACTAGATCTGGACACAGAAGAAGGTATATACAGAGAAAGTACAATAAAATTAGCATGTAAACATGTGGATTAATCTCATGAGGAGAGGCTAGATACAGTGCTCATTATAGACAAAACTATAAAATATAATGTGACAAGTCTACACCAGAGAATAGTTACATATGAATCATTAGTAGTGATCCCTCTTGAGATGTCATTTAGAAACCTCAATTCATTATATTTAGCAAGGAATTTTCTTGAATTATGATGTGGTTCAGGAGAATGGAGGAAACCTCTGTGCTACCCTATGCCCTCAGAGACAATCATAGTAGGAAACATCAAGAATGATGTACCACAGTGAATACTGCTCAACCAGATTCCCAGATCTCCCCTTCTCAAGAATCCACTCCTAGACATGAGACTCCTAGACTCCTTACTTACATGGAGTAAGTGGGACCAAATAATGGGACAAAAGCCCTAGATAGATGGGACCAAATAATGGGACCAAAATAATAACTGGGACCAAATAATGGGACCAAAGCCCTAGGTAGTTGCTTAAGAGTCCAGGGAGGCCCTGGTGGAGTTTCCTTCATTGGTTCTTAATCTAGAGAGGCAGCTTCTAGACTCCCTAGTTCCCAAACCCAAAAGATTTAAAGTAGACTTGTTTTCTTCACCGTACTACTCACACACAGTTGCCACTCATAAAAAGCACATTTATCAGCCAAAGATTGTTTTTCTAAAGCAATAGCAATGAGATTGCCAGTCAGCACAAATTTAGTTAAGTTTTCCTTAGTTGGTTACATGGTAGTGAGTAGCTTTGGAAAGCTCTAAGCAGAGAACTCTTGCCCCTAAGAGCACCTTGAGGTATTCAGTGTAGAACTGAATTGCTGTTCCTGCTATATGATGCTCAAATTCTACCATGAGCTCCACCTTCTTCTTGAAACCTGGGATAAGGTCAGTCTTTCTAAGGATCCTTAGAAGATAAGGTACCAGGCTGGGCAATGTGGCTCAAGCCTGTGATCCCAGCACTTTGGGAGGCTGAGGTGAGAGGATTGCCTGAGCCCACAGGTTTGAGACCTGATTGGGCAACTTCACGAGACTTCATCTCTACAATAAATCAAAAAATTAGCCAGGTATGGTAGCGTGCGCCTGTAGTTCCAGCTACTTGGAAGGCTGATGCGGAAGGATTACCTGAGCCCAGCAGGTCAATGTTGGGATGGCCGTGAGTGTGCCACTGTACTCCAGCCTGGGCAACAGAGTGAGAATCCAACTCAAAAAAAAAAAAAAAAAAAGATAGGGTACCTGTACCTTCCAGGGTCTGAGCCAAACATCTCATGACTTTAAGCCCTCCAAGGAATGCTTACGAAGAAAGAATGGCATAGTTTACGCTGTGCGTTCCCAATGTTTGCTAGCATATCTGGGAAGTTCCACCTCCCCTATGTATAAACATTGATGAAATTCATTAGAGCATATGTAAGAATAACAGTCAGGTGGTAAAAGGCCAGGGAAGCTACTACTTACAGTTTCTTCTAAACCTCTTATGTTTTCTCTATAGCCGTGTCCGTGGTTAGTAATTTCCAACTCTAGTCATGTTGGCCTTTAAAAACTCCTTACTTCTGCTTACTATCTGCCCTGTCATGAAGAAACACAGAGTTTGTCTCTCAGCCCCAGAGGAATCTCAGCTCCCCAGCTTCCACCTCAGAAGAAATCACTGCCATTGCCTTTTCCTTTTGCCCACTTCCAGTTAGAAGCTTTAAATATAGCCTGGTCCAACAGTGGGGTTCCTCAAAAGAAGGCAGAGTTCTCTTTATTAGAAAAATTTCTCTCTACACTAAATAAACCAGACAGTGATAAGAGAGAAGTTTGGGATTACTCTTCTGATTTAACTCACCTATAAAAGTTGAGATTGTCTGAGGTGCTGCAAAGGTAGAGGTCTGCATGAATGCACTTTACAGAAATAGTTGGGAAACATGTCCTCAGAAACATATTTTCCAGAATTCTTTAAGTTATTAACACCAACCATGAGCCTTTCTCCAGAGCTTATCCCTTGGAACTGGATAAAAGATTAGATTAGGTGATTGTAAAGTTATGTTTCAAACAATTCCAAGCCTCTGAATATATTGATTATATGATCTGATGTCTTCCTGTGTTACTTAGGGCCAGACACCAAATTAATGCAGAACAGTGGAAAGTACACCTTTAAACGGACACAGATAGACCATCTCATGAATGTCTTTGTACTCTGGGTAAGTTAAAGACTTTTTCTCTGTTTTTTTACAAATAGATACACTTCCTTTCACAGGAGAGGTGGTATTTCCAACATGAAATTTAGTTGTTTGAAAGTCTCACGCAGTTTTAGGACCCCACAGACTTAGGTCTAAACCCAAAAAGAAGTCAGTTTACAAGGGAGTCTAACTCACACCTCTGTTTTGGAGGATAGTCACAAATTGTTTAAGAAGATATGGCTTTTGAGAGGGCTGGGGCATATAGGGAAAAGGAAAACAGCTAAAGTTTAGCCGAGGTCAACCCTTAAGGAGCTCAGAACTAGTTGGAAAGGATAGATAGGAGTCTATCCCTTCCCCCTCTAACAATCTGCTGACTGCTAAACACTTGGGGAGCCCCTCTGGCCCTGGGACACAGAGCTATACTGTTAATGGCTGTTGGGAGAACCATGTGGCCAGCTAGCTGCACAGTCAAGCTGCTCTCCCCCTTCAGGCCCAGGTCAAAAAGGTGGCTGCCATACTGGTTGACCACCTGTGGGGTCACTGCCCTCCCTTGTGGTTTTACCTCCCACCCCCACATGCAAACCACTGCAGACTTTCCTACAACCCCTCTGACTCTGGCAAGCACAGAGGTCCAGCAGTCCCCAAGGGAGTAGTGGGTTTCCTGTAGATCTGGCTCTGGAGAGCCAACCCTAAGAGAGGAGGGTAGCACAGCCCCCAAAGCCCGCCTTGGGACAAAGGGAATATTGACGAAACATGAGTTGTCAAGAAAGGCACCAAGAGAGGCACCAAAACCTGAAAACTGACTTGGAGACAGGGGCCATCTCTCTCACACACACACACACACCACCACCACCCTGTCCCCACGCCCCTGCCCCCCCAACACACACACAGCTGCAAACACCACCACCACCACCCCCCACACACACACACAGTGGCTATTCCAGCTGGAGTTTGTGAAGCTGCACATAGAGATGCCCTTGTTTCTCTGGCGGCTCCACCCCCTCCTCAGGTGAGCATGCGTAGGGGGAGGGTGCTTATCTTGCTTTTTCTGGCTCTCTGCCCCTGCTGAGCCTTCCCCCCTTCCCCCCTTCCCCCCAAAGAGTAAGAAGCCTACCTGCCAGCTCGTACTCTTAAGCGCCATCTACTGGACTGTAGCCTGACTACAATACCAAACAAAAATGACTACAACGAGCAATGCTGAAAAAGTCAAACAACCATCTGCAACCAAGGAACCTGTACAGTGCTATGGCCCCTTGAAAGCACTCAGAAAAGCAGTCAATTGACCGCAGTCGTACAAAAGAAAGAAGAAGAAGAAAATCAAAAGATAGCAAATTCAAAAAAAGAAGCTTCAGCTCCCTCAGATCAGAAGGAACCAGCACAAGAACTGCAGCAGCACAAAAAGCCAGAGTGTTGCGCCACCTCCAAAGGATTGCCCCAGCTCTAAACAGAATGAAGTGTCCAAAATGGCAGATATAGAATTCAGAAGACATGGCCATACTAAAAAGGAACCAAAATGAACTCCAGAAATTAATTGAGAAATTTCAAAATACAGTTGCAAGCCTTAACAACAACTAGACCAAGCAGAAGAATTTCAGAGCTTGAACACCAATAATATGAAGCAATCCATAGGGAAAAAAGAATTTTTAAAAATGAACAAAACCTTTGAGAAATGCAGGATTTTATAAGGAGACAAAACCTATAACTGATTGGCATGCTTGAGACAGAAGAAGAGAATGGAAACAACCTGGAAAATACTTGAGGACATAATCCAAGAAAACTTCCCCAGTCTTTCAAGGTCAACATGCAGATACAGAAATTCAGAGGACTCTGTGCAATATTATGAAATTGCTATCCCCAATATAGTACATAGTCATCAGACTGTTTAAGATCAACACGAGTGAAAAAAACCTTAAAAGCAACTAGAAAGAAGAGTTAGACCACTTACCAAGGGAGACCCATCAGCCTAGCTGCAGCCCACTCCATAGAAACTTTACAAGCCAAAAGAGATTGGGGACTGATTTTTAGCATTCTTAAAAGAAATGCCAGCCAAGACTTTCTTACCACATAAAACCAACCTTAATCAACAAGGGAGAAATAAAGTCTTTCCCAGACAAACAATTGGTAAGGGAATTAGTCACCACTAGACCAGCCCTACAAGAGATGCTTGAAGGCGTTCTGGGACATAACAAGAAAAGAATGATACCACCTATCAACATACACAAAAATTAACTCTAAATGGATCAGAGACCTAAACGTAAAACCTCAAACTATAAGAATCCTAGAAAATGAAGGAGACTGCCTTATGGAAATTGGAACTGGCAACCAATTCCTGATCAGAACCCTAAGTGCCCATACCATAATAAATAAGGTAGACAAGTGGGACCTCGTCAAACTGACGAGCTTCTGCAAAGCAAAAGAAACTGTCAAAAGAGCAAGAAGACAGCCAACAGAATGGGAAAAAATATTTGCCAACTGTATATCTGACAAAGGCCTAACATCCAGGATCTATAAGGAACTCAAACGTGCCAAAAGGAAAAAAAAAAACTAACAGCCCCATTAAAAAGTGGGCAAAAGAGGGCAACCCCCTCAGGTCCCCTCCTACTGTGGGAGCTTTTCTGTCCTCTCAATAAATCCTGCTTTAAAAAAAAAAAAAAGTGAGCCGGGCTCAGTGGCTCAGCCTGTAATCCCGCGCCTTTGGGAGGATGAGGTGAGTGGATTGCCTGAGCCCGCGGGTTCGAGACCCGCCTAGGCAACTTGGCGAGACCTCATCTCTACAATAAATCAAAAAATTAGCCGGGCGTGGTAGCGCGCGCCTGTAGTTCCAGCTACTTGGAAGACTGAGGCGGAAGGATCGCCAGAGCCCAGCAGGTCGAGGCTGCGGTAGCCGGGAGTGGCCACTGCACTCCAGTCTGGGCGACAGAGTGAGACTCCAACTCAAAAAAAAAAAAAGTGGGCAAAAGATATGAATAGACATTTCTCAAAAGAGAATATACGGGCAGCCAACAGACACATGAAAAAGTGCTCACCCTCACTAATCATTAGAGAAATGCAAATCAAAACCACACTGAGATACCACCTAACCCCAGTAAGAGGCCATCATTAATAAAACAAACAACAACAGATGCTGGCAAGGATGCGGAGAAAAAGGAACGCTTCTACACTGCTGATGGGAATGCAAACTAGTACAACCTCTTTGGAAGACAGTGTGGTGATTTCTGAAAGAACTAAATATTGACCTTCCATATGACCCACCAATTCCCATATTGGGAATATACCCAGAGGAACTCAAATCATTCTACAAAAAAAGATACCTGCACACACATGTTTGTTGCAGCTCTATTCACAATAGCAAAAACATGGAACTAACCATGCTGCCCATCGAAGCTGGACTGGATTTAAAAAATGTGGTACATGTACACAGTGGAATATTATGCAGTCATAACGAAGGACAAATATATGGACTGCACAGCAACTTGGATGGATTTAGAGTCATCATACTCAGTGATCTGTCACAGAAACAGAAAACAGAGTACCATATATTCTCACTCATAAGCAGACCTTGAACGATTATCATAATACTATAAGAAAGGGATTGGCAGTAGTGGGAAACTGCTGGGGGTGGGGGTGGGATTGGCAGTTGAGGGAAACTGCTAGGGGAGGGAGGGGCACACCTCATCAACAAGGGTACCTGCATAATCAACGTTTGCTTACCTAGCCCTGAATAGTACCCCACATCTTTAAGATAAAAATAAAAATTAAAAAATGATACCACCTTGCACAAAAGCATATATGAGGTGGGACCCAAAAAAACTGGAATTATTTTTTTAGAGGGTGGACTCCTTGTAATACAGGCTTCCCCTGCTATGTAAGTGTTCTAGGAACCCATCTGCATCAGTGTACCAGCTGGTGTTGTTGTGAGGCTGTGTTTGGCTTCAGTGAATTTTTTTTGGTGATTTTTTCAACACTTTTGCCCATTTCCTCATGGGTGATTTACAAGTACACCTGCCCACACCACACTTAGTATTCAGCAGTTTTTGATCAAAAACAGTATGACCTCCATGCCTCACCCTCCCTATTCACCTGATCTCATCCCAAGTGACTTTTTTGTTTGTTTCCCTGGATGAAAAAAAGTCCTCAAAGGGAAATGTTTTGCTGATGTGCAAGAGGTGGAACAAAAAACAGCAGAAGCACTAAAAGGCATCAAAATTGACAAGTTCAAAAGCTTTTGAGCAGTGGAAAAAGCATCTCAATAGGTGTGTTGCATCAAACGAAGAGTACTTTAAAGGTGACTGAAGTTCTAACATGTAAGAATAAATACACAATTTTTCATAAATAAATTCTGGGGTTTTTTGTCCCCCTTTGTATAAGAACATAGTCTACAGACCCTAAAGCAACCACAAAACCAAGTCTACAAAGCAACTAGTTAACAACACTATGATTGGAACAAAACCCCACATATCAGTAGTAACCTTGAGTGTCTACGGCTTAAGTGCCCCTTAAAAGACATAGAGTGGCAAGTTAGATTTAAAAAAACAAGACCCATCCTTCTGCTGTCTTCAGGGGACTCATCTCACTTCCCACACAACACCCATAGGCTTAAGGTAAAGGGATGGAGAAAGATCTATCACACAAGTGGTAAATAAAAAAGAGCAGGGGTCAGTCACTATTCTTGTATCAGATAAAACAGACTTTAAACCACCAACAGTAAAAAAGGGCAGTAAGGTGTACTGCATAATGATAAAGGATTCAATCCAACAAGAAGCCTTAACTATCCTAAATATATACACACCCAGCATTGGAGCACCCAGATTTATAAAAACAATTACTACTAGACCTAAGATAAGACTGAGGTGGCACACAGTCATAGTGGGGGACTTCAACTCTCCACCAACAGCTTTAGACAGATCATCAAAACAGAAAACTAACAAAGAAATTCTGGACTTAAATTCAACACTTGATCAGTTGGACCTAATAGACATCTACAGAATGCTTCACCCAACAACCATAGAATATATATATTTTTTGTCAACTGCACACAGAACATATTCTAAAATCTACCTCATGTTTGGTCATAAAGCAAGTCTTCATAAATTCCAAAAAACCAAAATCATACCAAGCATCATCTCTGACCACAGCAGAATAAAAATATAAATCAATAACCAAGAGAAGCTCTCAAAATCACACAAGTACATGAAAACTAAACAACATGCTCCTGAATTATTTTTGGGTGAACAACAAAATTGAGACAGAAGGTTTAAAATTATTTGAAACAAGTGAAAATAAAGACACAACGTACCAAAATCTCTGGGATGCCACAAAATCAGTACTAAGAGAAAAGTTTATAGCACTAACTGCCCACTCAATAGGAAAATCTCAAAAAACAACCTGACATCTCAACTAAGGGAACTAGAAAAACAAGAACGAGCTAAACTCAAAACTAGCAGTAGAAAAGAAATAACAAAAAACAGATCAGAGATAAATGAAACTGAAATAAAAAAACTATACAAAGAATGAATGAAACAGAGCTATTTCTTTGAAAGGATAAACAATACTGATAGATCGCTGTCCAGATTAACAAAGGGGGGATCTAAATAGGTACAATAAGAAATAAAAAGGTAACATTACAGCCAATCCTCTAGATATACAAAAGATTCTTAGAGATTAGTATAAGTATCCATATGAGTGTAAATTAGAAAATCTAGAAGAAATGAATAAATTCCTGGAAATACCACAACCTCCAAAAACCGAAACAGAAAGAAATTAAAATCCTGAACAAACCAGCAATGAGCCATGAGATTGAATCAATAATTTTAAAAACCTATCAACTGAAAACCTTCTGGACCAGGTGGATTCACAGCTGAATTCTACTTGATGTACAAGGAATAGCTGATACTAACCCTACTGAAACTGTTCCCAAAAATTGAGGAGGAAGGACTCCTCCTTAAATCATTCTGTGAAGCCAATATCTTCCTGATGCCAAAATCTGGCAAAGACACAACAAAGAAAGAAAACGACAGACTGATATTCCTGATGAACATAGACATAAAAATTCTCCAAAAAAAAAACAACCACATTAATTAGCACATCAAAAAGATGATTCATCATGATCCCATTATTCCTGGAATTAAGTTGAGTTCAACAAATCAAGAAATGTGATCTACCACATAAACGGAATTAAAAACAAGAATCACATGATTCTCTCAACAGATGCAGAAAAAGCATTTGATAAAATCCAACATCCTTTCATGATAAAAAACCTTCAACCATCTAGACATCGAAGAAACATACCCCAAAATAATAAGAGCCATCTATGACAAACCCACAACCAACATCATACAGAACTGGCAAAAATTGGAAGCATTCTCTCTAATAACTGGAATAAGACAAGGATGCCAGCTCTCACCACTCCTATTTAACAGTACTGAAAGTGTTAGCCAGAGAAGTCAAGCAAGAGAAAGAAATACAAGGTATCCAAATAGGAAAAGTGGAAGTCAAATTATCTCTCTTTGCAGATGATATGATTCTATATCTAGAATACCCTAAAGACTCCACCAAAGACTCCTAGACCTGATAAGCAACTTCAGCAAAGTCTCAGGACACAAAATCAACATTCAAAAACCATTAGCCATTTCCAGACACCAACAACATTCACACTGAGAACCAAATCAAGAACACAATGTCATTTACAATAGCCACAGAGAAAAAATAAAATACTCGGGAATATATCTACCAACGAGGAGAAGAAACATCTACAACAAGAACTACAAAGCACTACTTAATGAAATAAAAGATGACACAAACACAAATGGAAAAACATTCTGTTCTCATGGATTAGAAGAAACACTATCATTGAAATGTCCACACTGCCCAAAGCAATCCACAAATTCAACACAATCTCTATCAGTATCCTTTTTCACAGAATTAGTAAAGATAATTCTTAAACTCATATGGAAACAAAAAAGAGCTAGAATAGCCAAAGCAATCCTAAGCGAGGAGGACAAAGCCAGAGACATCACACTGCCAGACATAGACTTTACTACAAGGTTACAGTAACCAGAACAGCATGATACTGGTTCAAAAATAGACACATAGACCAATGGAACAGAATAGAGAACCCAGAAATAAAGCTGCTCACCTACGCCTAACTGATCTTCAACAAAGTTGGCAACAATAAACACCGGGATCGGTGGCTCAGCCTGTAATCCCGCGCCTTTGGGAGGCCGAGGTGATTGAATTGCCTGAGCCTGCGGGTTCGAGACCCGACTGGGCAACTTGGCGAGACCTCATCTCTACAATAAATCAAAAACTAGCCGGGCGTGGTAGCGCGCGCCTGTAGTTCCAGATACTTGAAAGGCTGAGGCGGAAGGATCACTGGAGCCCAGCAGGTCGAGGCTGTGGTGGCCGGGAGCGGCCACTGCACTCCAGTCTGGGCGACAGAGTGAGACTCCAA
>CAUYQG010240039.1:0-32813 GCA_963574415.1 Tarsius wallacei | reverse complement strand
CAAACATACAAACAAATGAATCCTAGCTTCTCCAAGTATCAAGCCTGGCTCAGTCACTTCACCTTTCTGGGCCTCAATTTTATCATTTCTAAAATGGAAATAATAATCCCTAGCTTCCTTCTGGGCTCATGGTGACTGAAGTTTCTGAAGTTAAAATGTTTGGTACAGTAAAGAGCTGTGTGTGTGTGTGTGTGTGTGTGTGTGTGTGTGTGTGTGTGTGTGTAACAGGGAGAAAAGTATCTCCCTCAGCAGGTGCCCATGAAGACCACCCCATCTACATGGCAAGTGTTTGTAATCTGTAAAGGGCTATAGAAATGCGTCTCTCAGCACTCACCCGATGCTTATTGAGTGTCTACTTGTACCGCATTCCTTATCACCCAGAGAGGGAGACAGATGCTATTCAAAAATCACACCCAAACATCTGTCCAGGAACTGTGGCAAGGGCCCTGGAGGAAAAGCACAGGTTTCTGGGAAGTTTATCACTGAGTGTACAATTTGGTTGGGAGCTGGGCATCAGAGAAGGGGTTAAGAGGGGGAGATCTTGACTGAGGGAGCACAGGGCTTGTGTCCAAGTGCTGAGGAAGGAAAGAGCAGACATGATTTATTCTTTGTTCTTTTTTTTCTCATTTGGATTATCACTCTGTCGCCAAGATTGGAGTGCAGTGGCACAATCACAGCTCACAGCAACCTCGACTTTCTAGACTCGGACGATCCATCTGCCTCAGCCTCCCAAGTAGCTGGGACTACAGGCACATGCCACCACACCCATCTAAATTTTTTATTTTTATTTTCTGTAGAGATGAGGTCTCACTATGTTGCCCAGGCTGATCCTGAACTCCTGGGCTCAAGCAATTCTCCCACTTCAGCCTCCCAAAGTGTTGGGATTACAGGCGAGAGCCACTGCGCCCAGCTCTGATTTATTCTCAGACCCATTTTACAATGATGAAGCAGGCTCTGAGAGAGGTTGTGACTTGCAGAATGAGAGATTCACCGAATTCCTGCGTGCTGGCTGATTACCTCCCCAGCTCTATGCTAGGCAGGCAGGGTACGCTATGGTGACTAAGACATCCTCTCCTGATAACTTGCCCAGTGCTCTGTCGATTTCACCAGCTGGACTGGAGGGGCTGAGGTTCCCACCTTCAGGAGTGGGTGGCTGCGTGCGCCTGGGCCAACTTGCAGGCTGGCCAGACCCTTTGAAAAAAACTTCTTACATGTTCTTTTCATCGCATTGGGCCCGCCTTTCCTTAGTCTTTGGGGGGAAACACAGTGCGGTGTAAGAGGCTGCCCCCTTCTGGCTGAGCCTTAGAACTGCAAGGATTCCTTGCATCATGCACCAAACAGGTCATTGAAAGGAAACTCCTGAGGTCACCTCATCTTTCCTGTTCTATGGGAGGTGTGAAAAAGAGCAAAGGCCAAAGTGTGTGTGGAAAGGGGGCTGATTGGAGTTTGTCAAAGCTGACTCTTTTAGAGTGGCAGCTCTAAAGTCACTTCTGTGCCAAGATTGCGTCTGAATGAGTTTGTGAATGTACTCCCTGATTTGAGAGGTCTGAGGGTGTCACGGGCATATGTGGTGTGTGTGTGTGTGTGTGTGTGTGTGTGTGTGTGTGTGTGTAAACACTGACTAGGTATGCATATTTGTTCGTAGATGTGTAGCATTACAGTGTAGCATGGTACATGGGTGAGACAGGGGGAGAAGTTGCCACCCCAGGGTACCGGGGTAAAGCCTGTGGAGACAGAGGGCAGCGTCTAGGTCTCGGAGTCCAGGCCAGGATCCGTTTGTTTCCTTACAGGACTGTCCTAAGCCAGGTGCAGCGACTCATGCCTGCAGTCTCAGCACTTTGGGAGGCTGAGGCGGGGACATTTGAGGCCAGTAATTTGAGACAAGCCTGGGCAGCATAGTAAGACTCCATCTCTACAAGAGTGAAGGAGGAGGAGGAGGAGGAGGAGGAGGAGGAGGAGGAGAAGGAGATTTGATTTCTCATGTACTCATGGGAGAGGCCCCAAAGAGCGCCCCCTACCATCCCCTGCCAAGGCCCACATCCAGAGCTGTTGTTTTCCTCTGTAACACCAGCTTTACGGGGTTTTTCTGGTCAGCAAACATTCCAATCAGTAGGTACCCATGCTGTGGTGGTTAGCAAAGATTTTCAGTGTCCCACTGTCCAGTCTCCACACTCCCAGGTAACATGTATATTTTATTCTCAAGCCTAATAAAAGTTTAATTAAAAAAAAAAAACTTGGCTGGGCACGGTGGCTCAACCTGTAATCCCAGCACTTTGGGAGGCCGAGGCGGGAGGATTGCCTGAGTCCGGTGGTTCAAGACAAGCCTGGGCAACTTGGTGAGACCTGGTGAGACCTCGTCTCTACAATCAATCACACACACAGAAAAACTAGCTGGGTGTGGTGGTGTGCATCTGTAGTTCCAGCTACTTGGAAGGCTGAGACAGAAGGATCACCTAAGCCCAGCAGGTTGAGGCTGTGGTGGCCATGAGCGTGCCACTGTACTCCAGCCTGGGTGACAAGAGTGAGACTCCAACTCAAAAAACAAAAACAAAAACAAACTTGGCTGGGCACGGTGTCTCAGCCTGTAATCCCAGCACTTTGGGAGGCTGAGGCAAGAGGACTGCCTGAGCCCAGGGGTTCGAGACCAGCCTAGGCACCTTGGTGAGACCTCGTCTCTACAATAAATCACAAAAACTAGCCAGGTGTGGTGGCGTGCCTCTGTAGTTCCAGCTACTTGAAAGGCTGAAGCGGAA
This sequence comes from Tarsius wallacei, assembly GCA_963574415.1. NCBI lineage: Eukaryota > Metazoa > Chordata > Mammalia > Primates > Tarsiidae > Tarsius > Tarsius wallacei. Next base: position 30,060 of record CAUYQG010240039.1, on the reverse strand, counting down.
GGATAACCTAAGCCCAGCAGGTCGAGGCTGCAGTGGCCGTGAGCATGCCACTGCACTCCAGCCTGGGCAAGAGTGAGACTCGAACTCAAAAAGATAAAAAAACTTTTTAGAGACAGCATCTCACTCTGTTGCTCAGGCTGGAGTTCAGTGATACAATCATAACTCACTGCAGCCTTGACTCTTGGGCTCAAGCAATCTTCTCGCCTCAGCCTCCCGAGTAGCTAGGACTACAAATGTGCACCACCATGCCCGGTTAATTTGTCATTTTTATTTTTTCTAGAGACAAGGTCTTGCTATGTTGCTTGGTCTGGGTTCGAACTCCTTGGCCTCAAGTGATCCTCCCATCTCGGCCTCCCAAAGCTCTGGGATTACAGGTGTGAGCCACTGAACCTGGACAGGTTTTTTGTTTGTTTGTTTTTGTTTTTATTAAGACAACCCTTTTGCATTGCTCCTCCATCTGGCATGAAAACACTAGCCCACCTTGCTGGTCTTAGCAAGTCAAATCCCTTGGTGAGGCCATCAGCCATCCACTAAATACTTGAACTATTAGGCTGAAAACAGAAGTGTCAGGGCAGAGTGGATGACCCCCTTGGACTTTGTCCAAAGGACAAGCTTTCTGAGTGAGCTCAGAGGGGTGGGAGCTCTGGAAGTTCAAGTTCAGCCTCAAGTACTCACACGCAGGCCTAGCCTTGTCCTTTGCCCAAGGGTGGGGCACACCAGCCACACCCGCAGCATTTCTAGGAAATACCCTTTTCTGCCCCCTGGGCTTTGGCCGAAGCTCTTCCTTGCAGAAATACGAGCAGTGGGAAGTTGCTTTCCACAGGTTACAGCCGGGATTCCCCTCTGCCCACCCCATGACTTGACCCTTCTCCATTGCTGTCCTCCCTTTATGGCTCTGAGGACTGTGCGGTATTGTGACAGAGAGAAAGCTTCCATCTCAGTTCTGCCACTTGGCAGCTGGGCCGCTCTCCCTCTAGAAGCTCTACTTACCTCATCTATAACATGGGATGCTAATTGTACCTCTTGGCGTCATTCTTTAGGCACCATGGAGACACTGGATTCAAAAGTGCTTTGAAAAGAAAACTGTCGCTGGAAGCCCACAAGTGGAGAGCTTTGCTCCCCTCGGCCAGCTCCCCCATCGGTGCAGAGTTTCATCCTTGCCAGAGTCCCTTTTTTTTATCCCCAGGGTATGTGGGAAAATTTGTAACCAACAGACTTCAGTCGTGCCATCCTTAGATAATACAAGCTAACATTTATTGAGAATTTGTATGCTAGTACTAGGTACTAGGCCAAGCGTGGTGGCTCACGCCTATAATCCCAGCACTTTGGGAGACAGAGGCTGGAGGATCACTTGAAGCTGGGAGTTCAAAACCAGCTGGACAACATAGTGAGATCCTGTCTCTACAAAACATTAAAAGAAATTATTTGCTAGGTACTGTCCTAAGTGCTTTGCATACACTATACTCATTTATTCTCCATGACAACCCCATGAGGTAGAAACTCTTATCATCCCCATTTACAGATGAGGAAACCAAGGCTCAATATGCTTAAGCAAATTGTCTAAAGTCATTTGGCTAGAAAATGGGCCAAAATTTTAAGCATGGACCAAACCGTCTGGCTCTAGAACCTATGCTCTTAACCATTGCACTCTTTTTTTTTTACCTCTACTTGCACACCTCCAGTGATGGGAAGCTCATCACTTCCCAAAGTACCTTGTTCTGATTCACACGGCTGCTAGAATCTTCTGGCATATCTGATCAAGTCTTTGGTGATCCAGACCACACAAAGATTTCAGTTCTCTGAAGGCTTAGGCAGGAGATAGGTTAAAAACAGGAGGCTATAGAAAGCAAGCAGTCTCCCTGTACCCCTGGACACAGAGACCCGAGACCCTCTGATCCCACACTTATTGGCATGTCAACACCTCTCCCTCCAATGGAGGTTGAAGCAGAAAGTAAGATGGTTCCCTCCCCTTCATTATTCTTTTCTGTTGAGGAGAGTGAATGAACAGGCCTTGTTTCCTCCAGGGAGAGCCCAGGACATATGCATTGCCCAGTGTAATAATTAAATGCTGAGTGAACAAATGAATGAATGGACGGACAAGTGAATGAAGAACAGGCTCTTAGCCTCCTTTCCCGCCAGTCTCAACCTCCTGAAAGAGTTAGTTTTGCGCCATGCTTTGAGATCCTGAAAAGCGGCATTTCCATGGCAACTAGGCATAGAACAACCACTCTACAGGACCAAATTCTTTCCTGTCACATTGACTCTGAGCTTGCTCCAGAAAAGATCTGAACTGCCTTCGGTATCCACGGAACAGGCCACTGTCAGTTGGGAGACCTGCGTAGTAGGCACTGCCATGGGCGGATCACCAGCAAACATCTCCTCTGGGAACTCCCGGACTGATCGACCTTGCTGGGGTTTCCATGGTAACAACACTAGGCTAATGGGTTGCCAGGGCGATGGTGCGCTACTGCTAAGATTGCACGGGACCGGACAACACAGGGCCACCGAGTTGAAAAGATGCTAATAACACCTTTTTGAGTCTCCATGACAACACTCAAGCACCGGTAGGCTTTGTCCCAAATGCAGATTGGGCCCTCACCCTCCACACTCAGCAAGAACGTCCTGGGAAGAGATGGCTGGAGTTTTTTCCCCCCTCCTCTTTTCCTTTTCTGCCCAGGACCCCTCACCATACTGCTCCTCAGGGCAGCTGGTGGAAGCAGCCTGGGTTTGGGCAGTTGGGACTGTCAGGGAGAAGGTCGGGGACAGGAAAAGGGCCCGGGCTGGTTGGCGCAGGAGGAAATGGAGCTTTGGGGTCAAGTGCGTCTCTTGGTGTGGCTGCTCCCCACAGTCCTGGGACTCATGCCCTCTGTGGGCTGAGGAAGCAGCCAAGGCTCCATCTCCCCCATCAAAGCCAGGAACATAGATAAAGAGTTTTCAAACTATTTTTAAAGCCGTGGCACATGTAAATTCCTCCAGAGCAGGCTTGGGGGTGGGGGGCTCCAGAGCCCCAGCCGGTCTCATCCTTCTCCCCACCACAGGGTCCTCTGAGGCACCTAGGCTTTGTGGAACACAATTTGCAAAACTTCTCGTCTAGGCCAGTCCACCTCATAGTCCAGATGGGAAGGTTAAGTGAGAACCAGACAGGGCAAGTAACTTACCCAAAGTCCCACAGTCAGTTGTTAGTATAGCCAGAACTAAAACCCAGGACCCTCATGTCTGAAACATCAACCAGGGTATTATGGCTGATATGACCTCTGACTTGGGCTCCCTACTTCCAGAGGACCACTGGAGCAATTGGCTTTTCACATATTCATGGGGCTTATAATAAAGATCTGGGGAGGAATATGACCCTGCAATCCCCTACTGGGAATATACCTGCAGGATCCCAAATCACTCTATGAAAAAGATATCGGCACACACATGTTTATTGCAGCATTATTTACAATGGCAAGAACATGGAACCAACCGTCTTGCCTATCAAAAGAGGACTGGATTAAAAAAATGTGGTACATATACATGATGGAATATTATGCAGCCATAAAGAAGGACAAAATTATGAACTTCACAGCAACGTGGATGAACTTAAAAGGCTATAATACTGAGTGATCTATCACAGAAACAAAGAACCGAGTATCACATGTTCTCACTCATGAGTGGACTTTGAACTATCATAATACTGTAAGAAAAGGATTGGCAGTAGTGGGAAACTGCCAGGGGAGGGGGGACACACCTCATCAACAAGGTTATCTGCATAATGAACATTTGCATACCTAGCCCTGAATTGTACCCCACATCTTTAAAATAAAATAAAATAAAATAAAATAAAACAAGATCTGGGAAGGAGAGAAGGTTCCATTGTGTGGGCAGAAAAAAAAGTTTCAAATGGACCTTCCAGATGTGACTTGTTTAAACACCTACTATGTGCTGGTCACTATGCTAGGATATGCTTTCTGGGCTAGTTGTCATTTTAAATCTTTATTACAAGCTATTGAGACAGGCCTAATTACCTTCATTTAACAGATGAGAAAACCGAAGCTCACAGGGGTTCACTGAAGCTTGGGTGTACTGGACATCTCTTCAGCAGGGGACACTAGGATGAATGCTGACCCATGGTCTGTCTCTGGTGACATTTAGCTGAGGCAGGTAGATGCATTCAAAGCATTAGACACCCCCTTACTGCCCGTCCCTTACTCCCTCACTAAGTATGCCCCATCAGGGATGACGGTAGGGTAAATTCAGTCTCTAAGCCTGGCATGTGTTACTTATTCACAACATGACACAGCTGCTGGCCACAACAAGCAGAGCATCTTGTGAGCTGGGATGGGTGCGGGGGTGGAGGTGATTTCTAGTTGCCATGGAAACTCAAGAGGTGTCACAAACACCACATCACGTAAAAGGCCTGTAATTATTCATTTAGACTGGGACGGCAGCAGACAGTCACTTCCCCAATTCCTAAACACATGGCCGTGCTGGGTCATGTCCAAGGCTGGTGGGCCAGTGGGTGTGCCCCCCCCTTTGGCTGTCCAGGGGCCGCCCAAGTGTGCAGGCTGCTGCCAGTGGCTTTCCTGAGACTACACTGGGGTTCAGTGTGCACTGAGTTTTCTCAGGTCACACCCCTTCACCTGGACATCCTTTCCCTCTGCCTTAGTCCATTTGCGGAGACTAGGTCTTTTATAAACAACAGAAATCTGTTTCTCATGGTTCTGGAGGCTGGGATGTCCAGGGTCAAGGTGCCAGCAGGTTTAGTTGTCTGGTGAGGACTGCTCTCTGCTTCTGAGATGGCAACTTGTTGCTGCATCCTCCGGAGGGAAGGAATGCTGTGTCCTCACATGGCAGAAGGTAGTGGTGATCAAACCGACACCCTCAAGCTCTTTGTTAAGGGCCCTAACCCCATCCATGAGGGCTCAACCCGCATGACTCTCCTCCAAAAGGTCCCATCTCTTTAAAAAAATGTTTTTTTTTTTTTCCAGTCAGTGTCTCACTTTGTTGTCCAGGCTGGAATGCAGTGGTGTGATCACAGTTCACTGCAGTCTCCACCTCCTGGGTTCAAGCAATCCTTCTGCCTCAGCCTACTGAATAGCTGGGACTACAGGCGTGCGTCACCATACCTGGCTAATTTTTGCACTGTTTGTAGAAACAAGGTCTCACTGCTGCCCAGGCTGGTCTTGAACTCCTGGGCTCAAGTGATTCTCCTGCCTCAGTCTCCCAAAGTGCTGTGGTTACAGCCATGAGCCACTGGGCCCAGCCATGAACCTACCTCTTAATACTATCATATTGGTCATTATCTTTCAACATTTGACTGTTAAAGGACACATTTAGACCATAGCACCCTCCTTTGAATTCCATTTCCCATAGGACCACTTTTCTGCCTAACCCTACCTGCTCATACTCACCTCTCCTTCATTTCATAATACCCCTCCTTCATTCGAGCTTGTTTGCATTAGCTTGCTCTTGCCATAAGGGGGAATCACACTAGGTTGGGGTTTCAGCAATGACTCTGGGCCCCAGCTCACTGAGACATACTGACTGTGTGTTTCTGGGCATGTCATTTGACTTCTCTGGGTCAGTTTTCCTCTCTGTAGTCTGTTTGCTAATTGTTCTCCCTCTCTAGACTGTGAGCTCTGTGACTGCAGGGACAGGGCTCTCTGGTCCATTGCCATAGCCCCAGACTCCTGCAAGGTACCTAGTAGGTGCTTAATAAGTGTTACATCAACAGAGATCATGACAGGCTGTCTTGATCCTCCCTCCATTGCTTTTCAGACTTTTCTACCATGGCTCAGTCTCCTTAGGGCCCTACTACCCTTCAGAAATCTGAGAGCCTCATGGCAAAGCCTCCATCAGGGCTAATGGTCTAATGAGCCCTTCAATTTCTAAAGGAGGTCTGAGGGGAGGCATCTCAGACCCCGTGACAGGTAGAGGTGGTGTGGAGGTGTGGGAGCCTCTGGCAACCCCAAATCATGTCCTGCTATGCCGCCTCCAAACATAGGTGGCTGTAAGTGAGTGGGCCTTTGACCAACAGGGGCAGCAACTCCATCACAAGCTACTCTTCTCAGTCAAAAGGCAGTGTAGCCTAGTGGTTAGGAGCATAGGCGTTGGAGCCGGATGGCCTGGGTTCAGAACTCAGCTTTACCACTTCTCAGCTGGAGACTATGGGCAAGGCACTAACTCCTCAGAGCCAGTTTCCTTATCAACAAAATGAAGGTGATGATGCCTGCTTCACACGGTGTGTGTGTGTGTGTGTGTGTGTGTGTGTCTGATGGTGCTTGACACCAAGTAAGCAATCAGCAGAAGTAAGAAGGGAGCTCTTTATCCCAAGTAAGTGCAGGACATCCCTCCCTTGAACTACCCCCCCTTCCATTGCCACCACCCCAGTTCGAGCTTCTGGTCAGAGTTGTCCTACTTTCCCATGGGAAGAATGCCCAGGCTGGCTATTCCAGTCTCACTGATCTGAACCCAGCAGGACTCAGAGCAGGGCAGAGTTTTCTAAGCCTCCATGACCCAGTCCTTTTTCCCACCCCTGTAGATCAGTTTCATTTATTTAATTCATGTTGCATTTACTGAGCACCTACTGTATGCCACTCTATGCTTCCTCAAATGTTGCTTGGATCAACCTTTAAATTTTGCTTAGAAGAATTCCTACCTTAGCTGCCTGACAGTCCCTCCTTCCCGAGCATTGAATCTCCTCCAAATTATGACCCTCCCCTCTGCCACCTGGTGGCTCTGTGATCTTGGACCCAGCCCCTCTTTATTCTGTACCTCAATTTCTTTAGCTGAAAAAAGAATCTGGAAGGTCTTTGAGGCCCCGTGTAGCTCAGGTGGTTATAGATGACTGGTTGTCACTGGCTCCTTTTCCTGGGGTCAGGATTAATTGTGTCTGCCCTGGGAGCTCACAAAGGGCAGAGCTTGGAAGCTTGAGCCCTGGGTTCCCTGCCTATTGGGAGAGACCCAGAGCCCAGTCTCAAGGTGCTCCAGGACTCCTGGGTTAGGGCTAAGGCCCATGGTGGGGACAGAGGTGGGGCCTGAGGCAAGATTCCCAGAAGGGAGACCTCCATTTCCCTAGAGGGTTTCCAAATGTTGCCCAAAGTGGGCCGGATTCCAGCTGAAAGGGGAAGACAGGTCTTGCCAAGGCTGGATAAAAGCAGCTGCCCAGAGCTCCCTGGGGCCTTCCAGGCCTGGATGGAAACTCTTTCACTGGGTTTGTCAGCTGCCTGGAGAGCCAGTGGGGCTGAGTGGCCGGAAGAGGAAATAATGGGGGCAGCTTGTCCTCAGTGAGAGCCAGGCTCCCAGTCCTCCTGCCTTCCATACGGGGCCTTACTTGGCCCACATTGACCCCCTTTCCCCACAACTCTCTCATTGGGCCTAACAGAGTCTCACTGACCCCAGAGTATGAGTCTCACCAGCCCACTCTGCAGGGCTTCTCCATGTCTCACTCACAACCCAAACCCTAATCTGAGTTACAGCCCATTGGCAGTCAGGGAATTCGTACTTATTTCCAGCTATGGTTTGCTCTGCTTGAACCGGAAACCCTCATTCTATTTCCTGTGGGTTGAAGAGAGTTCCTCAGTCTTACAGGCACAAGGGAGCTAAGGTTTGTTCCCGAGCAGAGGAATAGCATACCAAAAGGGTCCCAGTGAGGAGCCAGTGCTGTATTTGAAACACTTGGGGACAGAAGACATGAATTCTAATACTGGCCTGGCCATGTATTGCCTATCTGCCTAGGAAAAGCCTCTGTACTTGTTTTCTCATCTGTAAAATGGGAGCAATGCTATCACCTGCTCTACTAACCTCAGTGGGCCGATTTGAGGCTCAAATAAGGATATACGTTAGCCCCTTGGTATATGTGGGGGACTGTTTCCAGGACTTCCACATATACCAAAATCCCCACATACTCAAGTCTCACAGTAGGCCCTTCAGAATCTCTGCATATGAAGTTGGCCCTCCATATATAAGCGCTACTCACATCCTTTGAATACCGTTTTGTTTTGTTTAGTTTTGCTTTTGAGACAGGGTCTTGCTCTGTCATCCAGGGTAGAATGCAGTGGTGCAATCATGCTCACCGCAGCTTCAAACTTCTAGGCTTAAGTGATCTTCCTGCCTCAGCCTCTTGAGTAACTAGGTCTACAGGTGCATGCCATCGTGCCTGGTTATTTGTTTTTTGTAGAGATGGGAGGTCTCGCTATATTGTCCAACTCCTGGGCCCAAGCATTCCTCCTGCTTGAGCGTCCCAAAGCATTGAGAAGAATATTGTATATCTTTTTCTGAGTTGGGGTCTCACTCTGTCACCCAGGCTGGAATGCAGTGGCACTATCACAGCTCACTGTAGCCTCGACCTCCTGGGCTCAGGCTATCCTTCCATCTCAGCCTCCCAAGTACTGGGACTACAGGTGTGTGCCACCCTACCTGGCTAATTTTTTACAATTTTTCTGTAGAGATGAGGTTTTGCTATGTTGCTCAGGCAGGTCTCAAACTCCTGGACTCAAGAAATCCTCCCACCTCGGCCTCTCAAAGTGCTGGGATTACAGGTGTGAGTCACCGTATTTGGTCAGAAGACTGCATTTTTTGATATGCATTTGGCTGAAAAAAATCTGCATATAAGTGAACCCTCACAGTTCAAGGGTATGAGACTCTGACTTAAAAAAAAATGCTCTCAACCTTTAGTGTGCTGTATAAACGCTCAGTGGTAGATAACAAGTTGCCCTTCCTCTTCTTCTGGGAGTCTGGCTCCCACACTCCCCCCTTCCCCTCCACCATCTGCAGTGTTCACCCCTTTGTTGGCTCCTTCCCCTGGCCCTCAATGTGCTCAGCGCTTCCCTGTTTCTTCACTGACATTCCTGCTTTACACCTTACTTGCAGCACCAAAGTTCTGAGACAAATAGTCTCTACCAGATGCCTTCACTTCCCACCCTCCTACTCCTGTCTGGCTGTCACTCCCCGCCCCTCCGCACCCTTCATCCTCCTTGACGTCTCTGCAGGCATCTAAGCCCATCTATCCCGCCCCTACCTCAGCCCTTTGGTTTCTTGGTCAGCAGTCTCTCCGATGGTCCCCAGTGATTCCCCCCATCCTGGTATTCCTGCGCATGTCTAATCCCCTCCCCCTGAGTGTGGGCTGGACCTAGTGATATACTTCTAACAAACAGAATATGGCAAAGGTGACAGGCTGTCATTTTCAGGATTCGGTTGCAAGACTGTGAGCCCTGTCTTTCCTGCGCTCTCACTGTCTCTTGCTTGCTCTGAGGAAGCCAGCTGCCACATTGCAAGCTGCCCTCTGGAGAGTTCCATGTGGCCAGGAACTGAGGGAGGCCAACAGCCAGTGGGAAACTGAGGCTCTCAGTCTGACGGCCAGTGAGCACCTGAAGGCTCCTGCCAACAGCCATGTGAGTGAGCTTGCAAGTGGCTTCTCCCTCGGTTGGGCCTCAAGGTGACTGCAGCCCTGGCCAATACCTTGACTGCAGCTTGTGAGAGACCCCAAGACAGAGGGTCCAGTTAAGCCATACCCACATGCCCGACACACAGAAACCATGAAACAGAAAATGCTCGTTGTCTTAAGCCAATACATTTTGAGGCGATTAAAAAACTGAAAAGTCATTGCTGTTTCTTTCCAGCACCTTGGATAATGTAGCTAACCAAATACCACCAAGGAGAAATCTATCTGGGCCCAGCTTAATTAACAAGGCACGATGATATGAACAGATATGGTGGGTTCCCTAGTGCCTGGGAGTTGACGATCCCAGGCACACAGATGGAAGTGAACAGAAATACTCAATCATTTACTATCTGTGTGCCCAGTACCACAAAGCACTGAACTGTACTCCATGGAAGCATGGAAAGCATCCAGAGATTCCGACAACCCAAATTCTCCTAACAGAACCATGAGTACATACATTGGGGCGTATGTATACAATGCAATACTATAGAGTTAAATGGATGAGCTAGGTGTTTCAACAGGATAAATCTCAAAAAGCTAATGTTGAGGAAAAAAGAGCAAGTTGCAAAAAGATATGTACAAGGTATTAAAAACACACACGGGAAAGGAGCAGGTCTCTCTTCTAAGCGCCAGACTCAACTACCAAACTGCCTACTTGCCATCTCCCTTTGAATGTCTAGTAGGCTTCTCAAACATAATATGGCCACCACCGAGTGCTTGGTCTCTCCTCCCGCACACCAGTCTCCTCCTGCAGGAAATGGCTCCGACAGCAAACCATCTGAGTCCTCCTTGATTCTTCTTGCTTTCACATCCCCCTCTCCATGTAATCCACCAAGTACTACCAACGCTGCCTTCAGAATATATCTAGATTCTGTGCAAGCCTCACCATGCCACTGTTACCACCATGGCCTCAGAAACCATCTTTTTTCACCTGGAGCATTGCAAGAAGTTTCTAGTCAGTTTCTCAGTCTCCACCCTTGTCCTCCCACAGCCCATTCGCAACCCAACAGCTAGAACAATCACTTACGATTTAAGTCCAGTCACGGCAGACTTCCCCTCAGAACCCTCTAGTAGCTCCTTCTTGTCTCTCTCATTACATGGCAAACAAGACCCTCCAGAATCTGGTCCTCATTACTTACTGTCCTCATCTCTTACTGCTCCTCCCTTGAGCCCTCCACTCCAAACACACTGGCTTCCTTGCTATTTCTTGTTCACACCAGGTGCATTCCTACCTCAGGGCCTTTGCATGTGTTCCTCCTTGTCCCTATCTTCTCCTGGATATCAGCATGGTCTATTCCCTCACATCCTTCAGTATTTGCTTTAAACATCACCTTCTCAGCCTGTAATTTCAGCACTTTGGGAGGCTGAGGTGAGAGGATTGCTTGAGCCCAGGAGTTTGAGACCAGCCTGGGCAACATAATGAGACCTCATCTCTACAGAAAATAATAATAAGAAAAAAATCAGCGAATCATGGTGGCTTGCATCTGTAGTCTTATCTACTCAGGAGTCTGAGGTGGGAGGATGGCTTGAGCCCAGGAGTTCGAGGCTGTGGTGAACTATGATCACACCACTGCATTCCAGCCTGGGGAGAGAGCAAGACTCCGTCTCAATAAAATAAAATAAAATTGCAAACCTTCTCCTTACTATTCCTCTTTCTTCCTTTATTTTTATCTATAGCACAAACTACGTATAGCAGCTTTGTCCCAGGAAATTTTACTTATCATTCAAGGAAGACTTCCTGGAAGAGTCTCAGTTCCACACCTACAGTGAACGCAGGTTTTGGTCTTGCCACACCTGATGGCGTCCCTGAAAGGATGGGTTGGGTGTGAGTGTGCATCTGAGAGTGTGTACGGAATTATGTGCAAATAGAACTGGGAATGGGGGTGTGTGACTGTGTCTGTGTAACTGTGGGGGTGACCTGTGCAGGAGGGAGGGGGAATGCCTGGCTGAAGCCTGCAGGGTGAACCCAAGACACAGAGGTCTAGCCAGGCCCTCAGATTCCATCTTTGCCTCAGGCAGGTGTACTTGAAGTGCAGCTAGCCTAGCCAGACCCTCCCACGCAGTGTCCCTTGAGTGGCCGGTGGTGACTATTAGGCCAAGCATCTCTGAGGAGGTGGGGGTGAAGATTCAGGCATTTCCCCTCATGAGCCAAAGGAATGCCGGAGAAGCCCCGAGAACAATGGGGACTTGACAGTCCCTCAGAGGACCTGTGACGTGGGCCCTGAAGGGGGGTTCACAGCTGCCTGCCAGAACCTGGGGCAGGGGAATGGGGTTGGCAAGGATACAGAGGAGCCCGTGGAGTCCTGGAAGGAGGAAGGCGGAAGCAGCTGGGGATGACACTGATAGGCATTTCCCGCCTCAGGATGCCCTCCTGCTTTCTTCACTGCCGCTGCAGCTGCACAAGCAAAAACTGCAGCTTCCCTCTGGCCTCAAATGGCCACTCTAGAGGTTGAGAGCTGTAGGTCTCCAGCCAGCACCTCCACTCCCTGCCTCCTTCCCTGTCCCTGAGGAAGGCAGGCAGCACCCATCAGCTCACAGCAGGGTACCCTGTCCGCCTAACGGAGAGCAGAGGGAGATTAGGGTGATTGTCCATAGTCCCTTCCCTTCCTGGCCCCTGGCTTATGCTTCCTTGGCCCAAGTGGGGCTGATCCTGAGGGCATTTGGGCCCAGAAGATGTGCTTGGCCTCGCCTTTCACTGGGGCCCACGCCAGGGCCCGCTGACTAGGCCTCTCTCAGCCTCCAAGTCTTCTGTGCTTCAGTGACTAGCACTATGCCCCAGCCAATTGAGGCCTCTTATCCACAGAGCCTGTCTCACCCTGGTACCCTGCTCCAGGACTCCTCCATCTTTTGTGCACTGTAACACAACTTGTGTTAACAGCCCCACCTCCAAACTTGTGGTAATCATGGCCACCTCACTTAGTGATCCTTAATGGATGCTCAGGATTTCAATGTGGGCAAGACAGACCAAGGTCACCTGCAATTCCAAGCACAGAAACTCTAGCCTCCCCCTTCCTTTTTTTCTCCCACTGAACAGGGCCTGTCGGAGGGAAAGTGACCTTATCCTAGGGGCAACTCCAAATCTACCTTTATTTACAATAGGATGATTCTGAATCCAAACTAGTTTATCATTCAATGTCACTTATTTATAAACTCTGATACTTTATTATTAGTAACACACCTTACAACTGATTTACCTTAACTCTGTTGTTGACCGAGATGGCCCCTTCCAAAGCCTGCTCTGGAATTTGATGGTATAGGAAGGGTTCCAGGCCAAGTGAAGTGGCTCATGCCTGGCACTTTGGGAGGCTGAGGTGGGTGGATTGCGTGAGCCCAGGAGTTTGCGAACAGCCTGGGCAACATACTGACAGCCTATATATAAAAAAAAAAAATTAGCCAGGTGTGGTGGTGCATGCTTGTAGTTCCAGCCAGTTGGGAGGGAGGTGGAGATCGTCTGAGCCTAGCAGGTCCAGGCTGCGGTGAGCAGTGATTGTGCCACTGCACTCCAGCCTGGGTGATATAGTGAGACTCTGATTCTTAAAAAAAAAAAAAAACCCAAGAAGGGTTCCAATGAGTGGTGGAGACTCTGGGTCTACATGGCAGGCTGCACCAGAGGCTAGCACCCAGGCTGTGCACACAGCAGCAACAACAGCAGTAACAGCTGTGCTTGGTTCAAGCTACCTTGAACATGGCTTGTTCACTATCCCCTAGGTACACACCAAAAAGTTGGCACCAATTCCGTGAAGGCTGGCTGCAGTGATCCAGGGACAGACGGGCTGTGGCACTGAAGACCAAAGATGAGGACATGCTTCAGGGGATACAGACACTTGGAGCACGTAGCCCTTGCTGCCCAGAACTGTCACCACTAGCTACGTGTGGCTATGGAGCACTTGAAACGTGGCTAGTGCAAAACAAAATGCTCTCTAAGGGTAAAATGCACATCGGAATTGGAAGACTTTGTATGGGGGAAAAAAGTAAAAATCTTACTGCTATTTTAATACTGATTACATATAAAAATGATACTATTTTTGCATATATTGAGCTAAATAAAAATATACTATGTATTATTACAAAAGGGCACAAGGAATCTTTGGGGGGTGATGAACATGCTCGTTCCCTTGGTTGTGATGATAGTTTCATGTGTATCTACATATGTCAAAACCTATCAAATTGTATACTTTAAATATGCACACGTGGCTGGGCTCGGTGGCTCAGCCTATAATCCCAGCACTTTGGGAGGCTGAGACGAGTGGAATGTCTGAGCCCGCGGGTTCGAGACCAGCCAGGGTGCCTGTAGTTCCGGCTACTTGGAAGGCTGAGGCGGAAGGATCGCTGGAGCCCAGCAGGTCGATGCTGGAGTGGCTGTGAGTGTGCCACAGCCCTCCAGCCTGGGCGATGGAGTGAGACTCCAACTGAAAAAAACAAAACAAAACAAAACAAAACCCAAATATGCACACTTTACTGTATGCCAATTATATTTCAATAACGCTGTTAAACAATTCCTCAATAGTTTCCCCATTGCTATTCTAAAGGATAAAAAAGAACTTCAGCCTGGGCAACATAGTGAGACCTCATTGCTACAAAAATAAAAAAAAAAATTAGTTGAGTGTGGTGGTGTGTGCCTGTAGTCCCAACTCCTCAGGAGACTGAGGCAGAAGGATCACCTGAGCCCAGGAGGTTGAGGTTGTGATAAGTGATGATTGTGTCACCGCATTCCAGTCTCAGAGTGGAGACCCCCCAATTCAAAAGAAAAAAAAGGAAATAACTAATTTCACCTGTTGTTGTGTGTTTTTTTTGCAATAGAAAACTTAAAATTACACGTGGCTTGCATTATATTTCTGTTGGACAAGGCTGACTTAATGATTCTAGTCCATTTTACAGATCATGACACTGAGGCCCAGAGAAGGCAAAGGGCTTGTTCATGTAATGAGGTGGAGAATATTTTTTACTTAATGGCTAGCACCAGAGTGCACAAGGCAGGAAGTACCTACATGGTAAAAATACTTTGATAGGTTTGGACAGTAGAAAGTGATATCTATCCCTGGCTTTCACTCCCTTAATAAGTACCAAGGCCTCAGGGAGTGGAGAAAGAATTTGGAGCAACCTCAGGAAAGCAAGAGGGGCGGAGAGAAGAAGGGACAGAGGAGCCAGAGAGCTGGAGAAAGCCTGCCAGTTGTGTGATGTGACTATATTCATCCCCTGCCCCCCGCACCATCACAAACACACACACCCTGCTTCCCACGAGGACTTCCTCTTACCAAAGATCCTCAGTAAATTCTACCACTCACATTTTCCGGGGAACTGACGAAGGTTCTAGATTTTATGCCTTGTTCAACGGGGTGAAAGCAGAGATTTCAGGATTGTGCCTACAGGAACTTGGGTGGCACAGAAGACCGTGAGAATATAAATCTTACCTATTCCTCCACTCCAAGAAACTCAGAAATATCTTAGGTTGTTTCCTTGACTTGCCCTGGTCATGGCACAGGGGTAGAGGGGCTCGAAGCAATGTCATTTAGATCTCAAGGGGGCATGGAGGACCCTGGTAACTCAGGGATCCACACATATGATCAGAATTTTCAAAGTTAAAAAAAAATATGATCAGAGTGACTGCAGTTTTATTTCCCTGCAGAAAGTGAACCAAAAAGGATTAAGGAAACTTCTACTGTGGGCAATGTCAACCCCCACCTTGCTAGGTGCTATGAAGTATACAAAAAACCATGGTCACTTGAAGCCCACAGAGTGGTCATTGTAGCAAGAGATGGCACCAACAAAGATCAGAAATAAGACAGCAGAATAATTAAAGGTATGTGGGGGTGCTTGGGACCACGGAGAAATAGCTCGGCACCCTACCAGGGCCCAAGTCCTAGACCATAGATGATGGGTCTGACTTAAGGAAGTGCTGAATGTGTTTAGAATTCTTGGCCAGGAGGAAAAAAAGGGAAAGCACATAGGCAGCATCTGGAGGTCCAAGTTCAGCAGGGATCAGGTTAATTGTGTATAAGAAGGGGACCCGTGGGTTGCATTTTGAGGGAAGGAAATGTGGAGGGTTGGCTCTGAGTTCAGGATTGACAGGGTTCTACTGTGAGCCAGTATCTTGGGATTAGAGTAGGCATAAAGCTGCCCAGATCTGGTGCAGGATGCCTCATGGCTACCATCAGGGATAACACGGTGGAGGCCACTTGGCACATCCCTTCACTCTGTTCCCTGTGGACTTTGCCCCAAGCCTTGCCAGTGCTCATGAAGAAGACCTGATAAGGCAGGGGTGATGAATGCCTGTGCACCAGCACCCACTGGCACACGCGTAGCTCATTGGTGATGGGTCAAGCCTTTCACTCTCCCATGGAGAGGCCAGCCAGGGCTGAAGAGCAGCTGTGCTCTCCTCTTGGGTCCTGTTATCACCCCTTTCGGCTCCATTCAATCCTTCACCAAGGATCAGCTGAGTACCTACTGGCTTTAAGGCCCCGTGGAGGTTCTGGAAGGAGTCCCAGCCCTGGGGTAGCAGATACATGTGCACACAGTGTTATGACACCAGGTAGTGAGCTCCTCAGGAGAGGTTCTGCTAAAAGGCCATAAGAAGTTAGAGGAGAGAAAGAACATTTCCACTGGAGTGGATCAGGAAGGCTTCATGGAGGAGGTGGCATTTGAGCTGAACCTCGAAAGCTTTTGGCATAGTGCTTACTACATGCCAGATACCCTTTTAAGTGCATCACAAATAGTAACTTGTTTAGGACTCACCACAATCCTATAAAGTAAGTGCCATTTTTGCTCCCATTTAGCAGATATGGAAATGAAGGCACAGTGAGGTTAGATGACTTGCCCAAGGCCACACAGATGGTGAGCAATGCAGACCAGAATGAAACCTAGACAGATTCCATGCTCATAACCACTGTGCATACCGCGTCTTGGATAGGAGGAAATAGGGTGGGGGCAGGGTGGTCCACTTATTCTGGGAGCAGAATCAGCAGTGTCAGGGATGCAAAGATACAGTCCCCTCACGGCAAGCAGGCATGTTTCTGCTATGGCTGAGTACCTGCTGCCTGAAAGAGAATCGCACAAGATGGGGCAAAAAAGGAAGGCGGCTTCGAGCTCAGTCTTTTAGCACCTGAGGGCAAGGGGTCTCGTGATGCTCTGAAGGGTGCAGTGCAACACTCACCCCAGGTAGTTAGTTCCCCAAGAACGATCTCCCAGGCCTAACTCAAGAAAGGAGGTATGCCCCTCTGACCAGGCCCAGTTGAGGCAGTGCTGCCCATTTCCCAGAGGGCCTTGCTGAATCCCAAGGGTCAGCCACTAGGCTCTAAGGCAAGTGTTCATTCTAGGACAAGAATGGAAAATTCATCATGCTCAAGGCAGGAAATTCCACAGTGAAGGCCTCTCGAGCTGTATCGTTGCAACAAGAGCCATCCTCCGTGCAAGACAGGTCCCATTCCTGTTTTGTTTGTTTGGGGACTGAGTGTTGTTATTCACCTTTCGGCCTGTGTTTATGCTGGGGAACATTCACCATCAGAAAACAAAGTCCAGGCAGCAGCCCCTCAGTGCAGCCGACCACGGAGCCCTTCATTCCAGCATTTCCGGGCTGACTCCCACCTGATGGATGCTCAGACATCAAAGATCTTCTCTTTTAACTTCTCTCTCATCTTAAAGGGGCTGTGGTGCAGAGAGGAAGCCATTTGATGCTGGGAGCAAAGCAACTTCTGGACTTGGCATCCTCGCCTGTCTTCAGCCTGGGTGAGAACCGAAAACAGGCCTGTTTCAGAGTCCCCAGCAAGCAGGAGCAGGGAACTCCTGGCCTGGACTCTGAGGCCTTTCTGTAGGGGAACACACAGAAGTAGGAGCTGGCGGAGGGCTCAGGCCTGGGCGAGCATCCATAAAGCAGCCATTCTCACCGAGTCAGATCTCAGAAGTAAAATGGAAAGCAGCAGACCTTGGGCTTATAACTTTGGGAGGCTGAGGCAGGAGGATTGCCAAGGAACTCCTTCCCAAGCCCAGGAGTTCAAGATCAGCCTGGGCAACACAGTGAGATCTTGTCTCTGCAAAAAACAAAAATCAAAAAATTAGCCGGGCTCGGTGGCTCAGTCTGTAATCCCGAGACTTGGGAGGCTGAGGTGAGTGGATTGCCTGAGCCCGCGGGTTCGAGACCCGCCTGGGCAAGCGAGACCTCATCTCTACAATAAATAAAAAAAATTAGCCGGGCGTGTAGCGCGCGCCTGTAGTTCCGGCTACTTGGAAGGCTGAGGTGGAAGGATCGGCAGAGCCCAGCAGGTCGAGGCTGCGGTGGCCGGGAGCGGCCACTGCACTCCAGCCTGGGTGACAGAGTGAGACTCCAACTCAAAAAAAAAAAAATTAGCCAGGTGTGATGGCACATGCCTGTCATCCCAGCTACTCAGGAGGCTAAGGAGGGAGGATTGTCTGAGCCCAGGAGGTCGAGGCTGCAGTGAGCTGTGACTGTGCCACTGCACTCCAGCCTGGATAACAGAGTGAGACACTGACACACACACACACACACACACACACACAGAGAAATAAACAGGCCGGGCTCAGTCCGAGGTGAGTGGATTGCCTGAGCTCGTGGGGCAACTTGGCGAGACCTCGTCTCTACAATAAACAAAAAAAAATTAGCCAGGCGTGGTAGCACATGCCTGTAGTTCCGGCTACTTGGAAGGCTGAGGCGGAAGGATCACTGGAGCCCAGCAGGTCGAGGCTGCAGTGGCCGGGAGCGGCTACTGCACTCCAGTATGGGCAACACAGTGAGACTCCGACTCAAAAAAAAAGAAAGAAAAATAAACAAAGAAAGCAGCAAAGGCAAGACTGTCAGATTCCAGAATGAGCACCCTTATCTTGCAGATAAAACAACTGAGATTCAGAAGAAAGGGAGGAGGATGACAAAGAGACCCAAGGAAAGGAAGGAGAGTAGGGGAGCAGTGCAGAAAATAAAAGCTCGAAAGAGAACAAAATAGGTGTTGGAGGGAAAGGTCTACCCCCACAGCCTTGGCAACCATGTCTTTCTCCTGGCCCCCACTTCAGGTGCTCTACCTCTTGTCCAGGCCTGACTGGCATTCCTTCACTCCTCATGGCCTGCAGATCCCTGCGTCCCAACAGGCGGGAGTGGAGTCTGCCCACCCCACCCCCATCCTTCTTCTCTTTCGAGGTCCAGCTCGAGTCCCCCTTCCTCTGCTGTGGCCCTCACTGCTCCCGCCCACTCAGACAACATCAAGTCTAGGCTGCATAGTTTAGCACTGGGCTGTGTACAGAAAGCACTATGGGTTTTCCCTCTGCCTCCTGCATGAGATAACACAATCCATCAGGCAGGGCAGAGGCCAAGTCCTGTCCTGTCTTGTCCTGTTTTGTCCTCTCCTCTCCTTCCAATGGGCCATGCCCTATGGGCCAGTGAGATATACGCTATGATCCAATGAGCCTCCCCATTGACATGGGGGTCAGCTGACCACTGAGTCTAGTAGTCCCCAAGGACAGGCATGGGGGAGTGAGTGGGTGGCAAAAAGAAAGGGGCCCAAAAGATAACAGGAAGAGTCTCTGACAGGGAGGGGAAGCCACTTCTCCAAAAAAGGTAGAGAGTGACAATGGCCTAGATGCTAAGGAGGGTAGACAGAAACATCTAGACCTGCAGAGTAGCTCCTTGCCCTCTGTCCAGATGCTCCACGGGGCAGACCTGGCACTCAGCACTCAGGTGGGATGCTGGCAGAGTGGGGTGTTGGGTTTGGGGGCACACCAAGCAAGTGACACCCCCTGGCCTGGATCCTGTGGGCCCTACACCAGGCTTCAGGGGTTCACACATTCAGCTGCAAGGGCCCTCTGAATGGCTGGATTGGGACAGCAGTGTCTGGAAAAGGAACAGAGCCAAGGGGGCCTGTCTGACTCATCTATGAATTCCACCTAGCGCTGTGCTTGGCCCACGGCAGATGCCAGCAAGGTCTGGCCAATTTATAGTAATAGGAGCTATTTGTGGGACACCCACTATGTGCCAGGCAAGGTGTTAGGTGCCTTACAAAGATGATCTCATTTAATCTTGACAACTCTATGATGAAGGTAATGCATTTTAGCCCATTTTACAGATGAGAAAATAATGTGCAGAGAGGCTAAAAGTGACTTGTCACACAGCAAGTACATGATAAGACTAATATTCAACTTCAAGTCTATCTGATGCTAGAGTCAGCCTCATCACCCATGCTGTAATGCTGAGTAAGTAAAAGAGCTGAAATCTACAACTATGACTTCATTAGCTCTAGGCTTGAAGAAAAGGTGTGTGAATCAATGAAATGTGAGGGTCTGAGATACCCCGCCTCCACCACTGCATGCACATGCATGAACATGAGTGCCCATGCACACACACACACACATCCTGGGCTTTGAAATATCTCTCTAGTGCAAATGTCGCAAACCTCAGCAGGAGAGTGACTCTGCAGAGTACAGGCTGTTAGAGGTTGGAGCAGGAGGGAAGGCCTGAGCCAGGGCTGCCTTCACACTAAAACCACAAACCGGGAAAGACAGATGACAGCTGAGTCCTCGGCAGTGCCTGCACCAGGAAACTGATAGAGTGCTGGGGAAGGGGGTTGCTCATTTGAAACTTTTGGGAGCCTCTTGAGGTCATTCCTTCAGTTGCAGGTGGGGCATGATGATGGGGTCATTTCAGCACCGCTGCTTTCCAATCCCAGGCCAGGTGGGTGGGTGACCTGGGGCCATACTGTTTGTGCCAAGCCTTACCCAACAGCTGACAACCGTGAACAGGCTCAAAAGAAGAGTCCACTAGGTAGACCAGGCCAACGCCCGCAGTCTCTCATAGAAAAGGGCCTCAAGCTTGGCTGCAGGACATGCCCTCACTCCCTCGAGATCTTTCCCGTGAGTTACTTCCTCGGGGTGCCTACCCTGGCCACCCAATTTAAAATTGCACCCACCCCTTTCCCCCCCTCTCTACCTCCTTCTCTGCTTAATTTTTCTCCCATAGCATTGATCATCAAATACTATTTTTTACTTACTTTATTGTCTGTCTCTCTCTATTACATCGTATGCACCATGAAAGCAGGGGCCTTTGGGCTGTTTTGGTCACTGCTGTAGTCCCAGTACCAAGAATAGTACCTTGCACATAGTTGGAGCTCAAGAAGAATTTGCAGGATGAATGAATTCACTGATTTCAATTATTTGTGAGCCCTGTACAAAACACGATGCTATTGACATCGTAACGCATATTCAGCCACTCCTTTGGAGAGGCATGATGTTTGGGAACTCAGCCTATAGAGAACCTGTTGAACTGGCTAGTGTGAGATCCTAACTTAGAACAAAGACAAATTCTCATAAACATGTCTTCCCTGGCAATCTTCACTCTTGAAGAAGGGTCTCTCTGACTGAGGTTCAAAGCTATTCAATCACATGCAAAATCAATGAGAAAATTCAGCAGTGTCTAGAACATTGTTTGTTTGCCACAGCTATCAGCAGACAGGATCTACACTACAGTAGGAGTTGATGCAGCACTTCCTGAGCAACCTGGGTCAACAACAACCACAAAGACAACAGAGGAATTCCCCTCCAGTGACTAATCGCTCATTTTATACTCACTGGGAGCAACTTATTTGACCTCTTTGAGCCTCAGTGTCCTCATCTGGAAAAATGGGAATAATGATGGTACCTGCCTCATAGGGCCACTGTGAGATTTAAATGAGTTAACAGATGGAAGGTGTATGAAATAATGCATAGTACATAGTAAGAGTTATATAAGTATCACTCATTTATATTGTTTTGTTTTGTTTTTTAGTTGAGGTTTCACTCCGTTGCCCAGGTTGGAGTACAATGGCACGATTACATCTCACCCCAGTCTCGACATCCTGGGCTCAGGCAATCATCCCTCTTCAGCCTCTTGAGTAGCTAGTACTACAGGTGCATACCACCACGCTCAGCTATTTAAAAAATTTTTTTTTGTAGAGACAAGGCCTCGCTATGTTGCCCAAGTTGGTCTCGAACTCCTGGGCTCAAGCAGTCCTCTCGCCTCAGCCTCCCAAAATGCTGAGATTACAGACATGAGCCACTGTGCCTGGCCTACATATTTGTATTGTTATTTCTAAACAGTGAGTATCTATAGGAGGACTTATAACCTCCTTCCCATGCCCAGTGCAAAATTTGTAAGCACAATATGTGTCAGCCATTACCATGCTACAAGGGTGATGACGATGATGATGATGATTAAGAGTAGAAGTATCATTACTTGATTCATGATTTTTCCACAGGAACTGCAAGCTCCATGAAGGCAGGCAGGGACCATAACAGCCTAGAGCCCTAATCTTATCCACAGTAGGTACCCAACCGAACCTCATGTGTGACTCTCACCCAGGGTTTTGATCACTCTACTGCTACCTTAGGACTCAAGTAACCTTAAACATGAGTCAGCACGGCCTCCTCCCTACTGTGGGAGAGACAAAGGCTATAGAGACCCCAATCCCCATTTTCCCCCCTTGGGAAACTCACAGTCTAGTAGGTCCAGCACTGAGAAATCACTTGCAAGCCACTCATAAGTAAGCAATTGAGCAAGGTAGGGGAAGAACTGTGATCATTGTTACCAAAGAAATAAACTGATTGATGATAAAGAGTATATGTATACAAGGGGGGGAAACCTAAAAAAACCTGGCATTTCTATATAAAAAATTGTGCATTTATTCTTGTATGTTTAAACTTCAGTCACCTTCAAAGTACTCTCCATTTGATGCAATGCACCAATTGGGACACTTTTTTCACTGCTCAAAACAGTTTTTGAACTGTCGATTTTGATGCCCTTTGGTACTTCTGCCGTTTTTTGTTTCACCTCTTCCACATCAGCAAAACGTTTCCCTTTGAGGACTATTTTCATCTGGGGAAACACAAAAAGGTTGTTTGAGGTGAGAACGGGTGAATAGGGAGGGTGGGGCATGGGGGTAATGTCAGTTTTGGTCAAAAACTGCTGAACACTCAGTGCAGTGTGGACAGGTGTGCTCGGAAATCACCCATCATGAAATGTGCAAATACATTGAAAGAAACTCCAAAAAAAAAAAAAAAAAGAAAAGAAAAAAAAGCTGAACCACAGCCTCTCATAACAACACCAGCTGGTACACTGATGCCAATGGGTTCCTAAGACACTTACCCAGCAAGGGAAGCCTGTAGTACAGGGGCCTGACCTCCAAAAGATAATTCCACTTTTGGGGGGCCTCCCTCATATGTGAGGAGAGGCAGGGAATCTTGGACTTTATATGGGGCATCAGACTCCTATGAGCTGGTGGCATTTGAGCTGAGGCCTGAAAGATGAAAAGGAAGCACTCTGCAAAGATCTGGGGGAAGAACATTCCAGGCAGAGGGAAGGGCAAGTGCAAATGCCCCAGGGCAGGAAAGGGCTTGGAGTCTCCTGGGCCAGAATGGAAGCCAGTGTGCCTGTGAGGTTAGATAGAGAGATAAGGTTGGAAAGGCAGGTGTGGGCTGATCATGCCTGGCCCCGTAAGCCATCGTAAGGGAGGACTGTGAGCATAAGAACAATTCATACCACTGAGACCTTTCCTGAAAACACCCTGTCACCACACATCACTCAATGATCTACAGTCTACCAGAGTAGAGGAAAGATGTGGCACCCAGTCACCCATTTTCCTATCATGGTAATGGACATGTCGGAACAGCAAAGCTTCTCTCTTTCGGACTTCACCAATTCAAACTCTGCGCTAGTTCATACAATGGCTGGGATATGAGACACTGGGATCACTATACTGCCTCCCAAAAGCTACCAAAGGAAGCCGAGCTCTTCTGTTTAAAAGAACAGACCCCTCCAGCAAGTTAGAAATCAATCGTGGCTGTGCTGCTTACAAGTCAAGCTTATCTAATCTTAAAGCCGACTCCTAAACACTCCTATTTGACATCATTTTGTTAATGTTCTTTCTATTGATTTATACTTGAAAATAATTGTTGGCAAAAAGAAACATGGTTTTGGGGGGAACATTCAATATGTCCATTTTTAAACATGAAATCAAAAGCTTGGTGTCTGCCCAATTCATCTGAATTTCCTGAGTGTCTATTGATACATCTGTGATGAAACATTTGTGATTATATCCTGGACAAGAGACATAGTAAACCTTGAAATAAACCAAGAACAAGGACCAGTTTCCTACTTTTCCCACTCACCCTCCCCAACCCAGGAATTCTATCCAGAATAAGCTTCCAGGTCTTGGCACATTGAACCTGCCTAGTGGGCAGTCCCAGGTGTGTGTCTTTCCTACCTTATATATCAGAGCCATCATTCTTACCTTCAAGATTTTCCTTCTGCAAGATTCAGCCTAGAAGATGATGTGTGGCACAGATTACACTCAACCAACATCCATTTGCCCCACTACATTTCCTAGCCTCTCTTTTAATTAATTAGGCCGCATGACTAATTCTGACCAAGAAAAAGTCAGTGGATGTAATATGAGTCATTTCTGGGCCAAGGCAGCTAAAAGTTGGTGTGCTGTTATGGACTGAATTGTGTTTCCACCTTAAATTCATATGTTGAAGTCCTAACCCTAAATGTGGCTGTATTTGGAGTAAGGAAGTCATTAAGGTTAAATGAGGTCATGAGAGTGGGGCCCTGATCCAATAGGATTAGTGCCCTTATAAGAGAAGACACCAGAGAGCTTGCTAGCTCTCTCTGCCCTATGAAGACACAGTGAGAAGGTAGCCATTTGCAAGCCAGAAAGTGGGCCCTTACCATGCACCGGACCAGATCTGCCGGTGCCTTGATCATGCCCAGCTCCAGAACTGTGAGAAATAAATTCCTGTCATTCAACCTACCCAGTCTATTTTGTTGTGGCAGCACGGGCTAAGACTATATGCTTTTCCATCTCTCTCTTCCCTTGCTGTGGAGTTCTTGAAGGCCGTGTGCTTCAGATGATCTTCTGTCTGCCGTCCAACCTGCACTCCACTTTGTGTGAGCAAGAAGGAAGCCTTTCCTGTTAAAGCACTAAGATTTGAGAGTTCCTATGTTACTGCAACATAATCCAGCCTATCCTGACCAATGCAGTGGCAGAGAAAAGAACATGGTACACCATTTTTTGTCCAAACAAGAACAAACACAGACGAGTACCACCAACTCTCTGGCCCAGGATGAGGATGGCTCCTGTGAGTCCTGGGTATTGAGATGGTTGTAAACTGTGCATCCTGGGTCCTGAGATACATCAAACAATGAAGATTTAAACTGCCAAAGGAATCCATTGAGGTTTCAGGTAAGAAAACAAGAGCTTCAGCTGCTAAAAAGTTGAGAAACCCTGGGAAGTAAGGCATTGTTTCTAGAAAGCCTCCATTGAAATGCATGCCAGTTCCCTGGAAGGGGTTATGCATTTATCCACTGACAACCTAGAGGCACATTCTTCTGGACTGATTTCCCAAGGGAGGGCTGGAGGGACAGGCCCAGGGCCTCGGGTCACCCTGTGTCACAGAGTAGGAGTTATCCCTCTACTGCCCTGTGCAGAGATTTGAATTTCATCAGGAGTAGGAGGGCCATGTCACTACCTCAGTTTCCCTAGGACTGCTCACTGGTATGCCCCTCTTGAGCCAGGCCATCTGCATAACTGTCTCTAGTCCATTCATGAGAGAATGGAAGTAAACTTATGGGCCTTGATTTTTTTTTCTTCAGTCCTTGACAAGACATACCTGTACGTGTCTTCTTTCATCTGACACTCCAAATTTGTCTCCTTTTCAAAGGCCAAGCTCAAGCCTAACCTCCCCTAGGAAACTTTCCCTGAGTCCTCCTTCTCTTTGTGATACCTGTTGATCTCTTAATAACTCTAGCTATAACTAACATTTATTGTGTACCACTGTGTACCAAGCCCTGCTAGCTTAGTCTTCTTCTATTGGTTCCTCCCAGATCCTTCATTGGTTCCTCCCAGATCCCAGGGAGGTGTTGTTATCATCCCTACTTTACATCTGAGAAAACTGAGTCTCAGAGAGGGCAAATGACTAATTCAAAGTCACTCAGTTAGCGTGTGGCAGAGCTAGAAACCAAGGTCCACGCTCTTCCAAACAGCTCTCTATTGTATCCCACAGATCAGCCCTCAGACTGCTTTGAATTGCTCCCCATCCCTGTAGCTCTTTGAGGGTAGGGATGGCTTCTTCTGACTAATTAACAACTAATTAGCTTCTCTCCTTTGAGCAGTGTTTTCCAGTAAATATAGGGCTTCTACATACATGAGCTCATCTAATCTTCTCTACATTCCTGACACATTGTGTTATCTGCAGTTTACAGGCCAGCAAACTGAGGCTCAGAGAGCTCCATGACTCGCCCAAAGCATGCATCCAATGGGTGACAATGAGTTGCTCTTTCTGCCACCCCAAGGTCCCTCTTACTTGGGACTGGGTCCCGGTTAATCCCTTCCTCCTCTCCTGGCATCTTGGTATTGTAAGCCTCATTTCCTCCCAATTTAAAGCAGCTGAGGTCAATAAGGGCACTCATTTTACCTCCAATCCTTGGGAGTTGGAGCAGAGGCTTACACAGTTATGCAATTGACATTCATCAGGATGTGAGTAGGGCTTCTGTAAACCCTAGAACTGGCAAGTAGGGCCCAAAGCTGAGGACCAATCCCAAGAGAGAACTGCCAAGGAACGTCCAACAATAGGGGACCAATACTTCCCTTGGGGCTTATTAAGAGCCTACAAACAGACTCTACTGCTTTCACTCCCTTCCTCCCCCTCCATATAAGCAGGTGGTAGAGGGGGCATCACTGGGGTCAGGAGACTTGGGCCCAGTGTTGTAGCCAGGTCAGGGGTTCCAAGAAAATGCTGATGAGATTGGGGCAGGGTGCTGGGCTGTGAGGCAGGGAGAATGTCATCTCATTCCTGGTTGGACATCTGCTTAGGTGGCTGTGCCCTGAGCCTACAAGAGCAAAGTAAAGAGCAGTAGAGAGAGGGCAAAGGGTGAAGAACGGGGCAGCAGTGGTGAGGCTGGCAGTGTGTGCTTTACTTGGCTCAGAAGGGCTCACATTTCAGTTGTCTTACCTTGTCCCATTCAAGATGACTGGCTTCTGGGCAAAGGGACTCCAGGAGTAAAAGTCTTTAGGGATACTGCTGGGGGCAAGTGTGTGTAGTGGTGGGCAGGGGGTGGGTAGGTTAGAAGAAGTGGTGGCCAAATAGCTTCTCCCACATTAGGGAACTCTGTGGTGGGGAGACCTCTAGAACCTTCCAAGAGGGTTAGTGACATAGAAAGAGAAAATTGCTTACTTGTATCCCACTGAGTGAGATTCTGCAGTGAAAGTGCATAGAGTGAAACCCAGTCCCTGGTTACCTGTGATGCATTTCATCTTCCTCCAAAGAGCTCAAGCGGTTCCCTGCCTCGTTGTGGCCGCTCCATGGTTAGGCTGCCCTAGCAGCTGAAGGAAGGGAGAACAGGGTTTCAGTGTGAAATGCTGTACCCAAGGCCAAGACCAGTGGGAAGCAGATGAGGCCCAGTGGCACAAAGGGTCAGGAGGTGCTCATTCTCAGGGGCCTGCCCCGCTCTTGCACAGCCCTGTGAAGGAGTGAGCACCTCCCTAAATTTTGCACCCTGGATGCCCTCAGCTTGTGTCACCTATTTGTAGCTGTCACAGGACTTGGGCCAGGGCCCAGTGGTTCCGTCTGGGGTTTGTTGAACCTTTCAGGCCCACGACGACATTCTGGGCTTGGGTGCTGAGGATCTGGACATCTGCGGCTAGCACAGACTCCAAAACAGATAGTTTCTCCACAAGGGGGCCACAATGAGGCCCGCAGCAAAGCTACCTTCTGGAAACAGCACCCCTGTCCCCCACTGCACCCCCCTCCAAAAAAAAAAAAAGCCCCAAGCAACGTTTTGTGTGAAGGAGGTAAGGACACTGGAAAGGATGACTGGAGACCTGCATCCGTCCAAGTCCCAGGTCTACCACTGTGTGTGATCCAGCCAGGTGACACCCTCTCCGTGCCGCTCCCTATCTGTAAGGTAATGATAGCATCTCCCCCATAAGGTTGCGGTGAGGACAAAATGGGATCCTGTCTGCAGAGCACTGAGCCCAGGTCTGCCTCTACCACTCACTCGCTGTGCAACCTGGAACAAATTCCCCCAACCTTTCTGTGGCTTGTCTGTAACAAACCAAAGGACGTTTTTCACTCCCTGAAAGTAGGTAGTTAAACAGAAATGAAAACAATTTTTATGTGAAAGTAGAGGATTGGTCCACATTTTTTCTTCTTAAGGTCCCTTCCTGTTTTGTGTTCTGTGATTTAAAAACAAAACAAAACAATAACAAACTCCTCTCCGTGGAAATGGAGAAGGGAGCCCAGAGCCGGAGAGTTTTCTATAATGCGCCCTCTGTCACACCAGCCAAAGAAAACTGAGGCTATTCTTCCCCCTGGTGGTCCCTACTGGCACTGCAGTCACTTTCAGCGGCCCATCTAGGTTTCAGGAGATTTGGAACTACACATTTTCATTCATTCACTCGCTCATTCAACCATGCCTCACACATACATTGAGTGCCTCACTTAGCCAGACGCTGCGTTGTACACTGTGGTGACAAAGATGAGTAACACTGGGGTCCTTCCTTGAAGGAGGCCACAGTCAAGTGGGGAAAGACATACGCCTAAACAAATCATTTTGCTACAGTTTTAAAAAGTGCTCCGTAAGGCCATTATACAGTGCAATGAGGATGCGTGGATGTGCTTGGCTCGGAAGAGGCAGAGGACATGTCGGCGAGAGTTTGGCAAGAAAAGGTGGTGGCTGAGTTTGATGGCTGTGTTTGAGTTCTTTAGGTGGCTGGAAAGAGTCGGGGTTACGTAGCGATGGGGGCACATTTACAGCGTGTTTGGTATGTTGCGGGCACGGTGTGGGGTTGGGAGGTGGCCAGAGTGTGGACGGCCCTGAACCTGATCCCTAAGTAACTAGTAGTCAACAAAGGACTTGAAGCAAGGCAGTGACCTGTGTAGATTTTTTTTCCTCTTTGAAACAGGGCCTCTGTTGCTCAGGCTGGAGTGCAGTGGTGTGATCCCGGCTCACTGTAGCCTCAAACTCCAGGGCTCAAGCGATCCTCCTGCCTCAGCCTCCCAGGTTGCTGGGACTACAGGTGTGCACCACCACACCCCGCTAATTTTTGTATTTTTTTGTAGAGACAAGTTTCCACTATGTTGTCCAGGCTGGTCTAGAATGCCTGGGTCCAAGCAATTCTCCTATCTCGGCCTCCCAATGTGCTGGGATTACAGGCATGAGCTATGGCACCCGTAGATTTTAACTTCTGTACATTCATTCTGACTGCTCCGTAGAAAATGAATTGTAGAGGGCAGAGCTGGGGAGGCTCTTGGCTGGGTTGCCAGATTTAGAAACAAAATAAAACCCAGGATGCCCAGTTAAATTTGAATTTCAGATACTAGAGAATAATTTTTAGTATAATTATGTCCCAAATATCACAAAGGATATACTAAAAATTATTTGTTTGTTTATTTTTTAGTTGGAGTCTCTGTCGCCCAGACTAGGGTGCAGTGGCACGCTCCCGGCCATCACAGCCTCAACCTGCTGGGCTCCGGCGATCCTTCCGCCTCAGCCTTCCGAGTAGCTGGAACTACAGGCGTGTGCTACCACGCCCGGCTAATTTTTGATTTTTTATTGTAGAGACGAGGTCTTGCCAAGTTGCTTGGACTGGTCTCAAGCCCACAGGCCTCAGCTCCCTGGGATTACAGGCTGAGCCACAGAGCTCGGCCCTTTGGTTATTTAAAATTCAAATTTGACTGGGTGTCCCGTATTTTATCTGGCAACCCTATCTAGGAGCCATCAAGGAGAGATGATGATGGTTTGGACTAGGGTGCAGGTAGCAGAGTTTGAATAGTAGAGGGAAAATTCAAGGGCTGTTCAGGAGGTAGAAATGAAAGAACGTAGGGAAGACACTGAAGGGAGAACATGAAAGACAGGGAGGAGGTGTCGAAAATCACACTCAGTCTCTGGTTCGGACTGTTGACTCCGTGTTGGGTTCTCCAGCTGCACCCCATAACCCAAACTCCACACACCTGAAAGTCAACAAAGCTCAGGATGCCCAGTTAAAATTGAATTTCAGAAAATAGAAAATAAATTTTAGCATGTTCCAAGTGTTTTACAGGATATACTAAAAGTTATTCTTTGTTTATGTGAAATTCCAAAACAATCGACTTTGTTCCTTCCTAAGACATTCCAGAGAACTCCTGAAGCTAGGAGCCAAGACATCCCCCCAGAGCCCGGCATTCCGGGCTCGGCTCCGCCTCCTGCTTTGTTCGGCATTGTGGCCCTTCCCTCTGGTTCGGTCCAGGTCATCTGCCTGCTGCTGGCGCCTGGGATAAAGCTAGGGCCCTAAGCCGGGCTCGGTGGCTCAGCCTGTAATCCCGCGCCTTTGGGAGGCTGAGGTGAGTGGATTGCCTAAGCCCGTGGGTTCAAGACCCACCTGGGCAAGCGAGACCTCATCTCTACAATAAATCAAAAAATTAGCCGGGCGTGGTAGCGCGCGCCTGTAATTCCAGCTACTTAGAAGGCTGAGGCAGAAGGATCGCCGGAGCCCAGCTGGTCGTGGCTGCGGTGGCCGGGTGCGGCCACTGCACTCCTGTCTGGGCTAAATTGTGAGACTCAAAATAAAAAAAAAAAAAAAAAAAAAAAAGCTAGGGCCCTTCTAGGTCTCTGTTCCTTGTCTTTCTGC
>CAUYQG010240038.1:0-10657 GCA_963574415.1 Tarsius wallacei | reverse complement strand
GTCTGTTTTCATGAGTTTTGACTCTTGGTGCTATATGGAATTTGCAAGATGGAAGAGGTGACTAGCCCTTAAAGGATAAAATTTGAATCTAAAATGATCTTAACCAGGTCAGTGTTTCACCAGATGAAATGTATCATAATTAGAGTTGGTGTTACTATACAAGGAAGCCAAACATCCAGTGGATAAGAAATTGAGCATAAAGAATAAAGTAAGGCCAGGCATGGTGGCTCATGCCTATAATCCCAGCACTTTGGGAGGCCGAGGTAAGAGGATTGCCTGAGCCCTGGAGTTCAATAGTTGGTGAGACCTCATCTCTACAATAAATAAAAAAATCAGCCTAGTGTGGTGGTACATGCCTGTAGTTCCAGCTTCTTGGAAGGCAGAGGCAGAACAATCAACTTAACCCAGCAGGTCTAGACTGCAGTGGCCATGAGTGTGCCATTGCATTCCAGCCTGGGCAACAGAGTGAGACTCCAACTCAAAAAAAAGAATAAAGTAAAAGATTAGTGATCAGAGTCTTCCAAATGACCTCCTATCCCAAAGGAAACATCCTCATATGGAAAAATGGAGGCACTTGGAGGAAACTAAATTGCAAGGTTTTGCATGCACCTTTCCCCTGATGCAGCATTTTTTAGCCTCAGCCAACCAGAAGTGCCACCTTGAGCAACTGCTCCCACACCTAGAGCTTGGTGGAGTCCACGAAAGGGTATGGGAGAAACCCAAGCATCTATATGTCTAAACAGAAATGGCTTGGGAAATTCTGCCTTACTGTGTTCATCTCCTTTCTCTTCAATGTAGAAGTTACAGCAGAGAGGAGCTGCACCTAGTAGATAGGTTCTGTCTACTGGGAGAAGAATTAGGTGGTGTTCATCTGTGACACATAGTGGCCATGTAACATTGAGGAAGTTGATCATCCTCCCTAGGTGTGAGTTTTCTCAGCTGTAAACAAGAATAATAAAGGATTCAGCATAAGATCATTATAGAAATTAGCTAAAGTAATAGATGTGACTGTCATTGGTAAACTGAATATAAATGCAATTTTCTTTCTTTCTTTTTTTTTTTGAGTTGGAGTCTCACTCTTATCACCCAGGCTGGAGTGCAGTGGCACACTCACAGCCACCACAGCCTCGACCTGCTGGGCTCAGGCGATCCTTCCACCTCAGCCTTCCAGGTAGCTAGAACTACAGATGCATGCCATCACACCCAGCTAGTTTTTGTCATTTATTGTAGAGACAAGGTCTCGCCAAGTTGCCCAGGTTGGTCTCGAACCACTGGCCTCAGGCAATCCTCTTGCCTCGGCCTCCCAAAGTGCTGGGATTATAGACTGAGCCACCGCGCCATTTACTCTGTCAAATCTTCTCACTGAACAAAGCCGTTGAGAGAGATCCTTGGGGTTTATTCGTGTGAGATTGTATCCACTTAGCAAGGGGAGTTGGTCAATGAAAAGTCAAGGTGGTATAAAACCTGGATATAAACCCAACTTCGCTGTTTTTGTTTGTGCCTCCTGGGGAAAGATGTCAACCTTCCAGACCTCCGTTATCTCATCTGTAAAACAGTGATAATAATAACTCCTTGCTCCACTCTCGGAGTGGTTGAGAGGCTTTGTAAATCACGATGTCTGAAGGTGGTTTGCACACTATAAAATGCCACACACATTGTTGACACCTGTCGCGCAAGGCCTGGAAAGGGCAAGGTGTCAGTTTTCAGATCCAGTAACATCCCATCACGACTTCACCCACTCCACCTAATCCCTGCCCCAAAGGACAAGAAGACCTGCTGGCAGAAGGACCAGTGTCTGAGGCATGATTTTCCATCAGCAGTTCAAGAAACCCAAGAGTACCTGGAGTTCCTGGGGCAAAGGTCAGTCCCCCCAGAGGTGAGGATGAGGGGAAGCTGGTCATCAAGGATGCTGACCCATTATCTCTATGCCCAGCATCTTTGCAGGTTCCCAAGCGATGAGTGATGGACGGTCTCAGACATTTCCCCTGCTGCTGCTGGTTGAACCCGTCATTATGCATCAGGTTTCAAGAGTGGAATTGTAGAATCTGTGCCTTGGAAGAAGAACGGTATTTGGCTATCTGTAGAGTCAAGAACAAACTTCAGAGATTAGGAGTGGGGAATGGCCTTACAGCGTGTAACTGCTCACAATGACTAAAAGGGGAGAAGTGAGAACAGCTGTGTGGGAAAGTAAAGCATGCCACTCAGAGATGGGAATCAGGAGGGGAGGGGAGGGAAGAGATGGGATGGGAGAGACAGGAGGGGGGAGAGATGGGAGGGGAGGGGAGAGACAAGGAGGGAAGGAAGAAATGGGGGAGTGAAGGCTGCAAGCAGATGAGAAGATGGGGCAAACACCAGATCTAGCAAGTGGCGTATGGACGGATTGGCTGCCTCCCACCCCCACCTCCACCCAGCCATGGCTGCATCCAGGGAAGATTTCCAGGAAACCAAGGAGCAGGGCTCAGCAGTAAAGTTTGGGAGAGGTGGACTAAGGAGACTCATACCCCAAAGAACAGCCTCTGTTCCTTTATGTTTTTTAGATTTTTTTCAAGACTTTTTTTCTCACCAAATTTCACTCAGAAACCAGCAAGTAATGTGATATAACATTTATTTACAGTCTAGAGATAACAATTCTTGCATACTCCATCCTCTTATGGCATACCCTCTTATAACATATAGCATTAAACAGGGCGATCCTTTTTTAAAATAAAAAACTACTGGATACACCTTAGAGCGGGGAAGGTCTGTTTAGCAAGAAAATGGTAGCTTTAAACTAATGGTTCTCAAACGTTAGCTTAAATCAGAAACATCTGGCGGGCTTGTTCAACACAGTACTGGGTCCCACCCTCGTTGTTTCTGACTCGTTAGGTCTGGGGTAGGGTCTGAGAACTTGCATTTCTAACAAGCTCCCAGATGATACTGGTGCTGTGCTAGAACCACTGTCCTAGATAATTAAGGAGCCTTGACAGGAAGAGAAATAAAATGTACAGTCTTCGTGGTGGCATTTCTTTATCATTAACATTTCAGTTTTCTAAATTGAAGTTCAGACATGTCACTTCTCCCCAGCAGATCACATGGCCTTCCAAAGTGCTGAGACTATAGGTGTGACCCACAGCATCCAGCCAGTTTTCTTTATATTTGAGCATTTTCTGCCAAGTCCAGGATGACTTCTAGGAGATGGGAACTGGGTTGGATTCCCAATGGCTCCTGCACCCTGTACTGTTCCTCACTCTCCTCCTCATACAACGGCCAAAGGTAATGGTTCCCTCCTCAACAACCCCATGTCTCTTTTTACACAGAGGAAGGTGCAAGAAGCCAGGCGCCAGGCAGGGACCAAGTCTGGCCTGTTCACAATTGTATCCTCGACATCTGGTACAGCATCAAGCACATGGCAGGTACTCAAGAAATATTTGTGATAGAGATGAACAAATGTATCAGTCAATTGTGTCTTTATAATAACAATGATGGCAAATACACAATAATGACAAATACATATCGCACTTGCCATGGGTTCTAAGTATTTTACAAGCATTCATCCTCAAAACATTATAAGAATAGTATTATTATTCTCCATTTGCAGATGAGAAAACCTAGGGACAGAGAGGTTAAGTGACATGCCCAAGGTCACACAGCTAAAAGCCTAGACTCTAAATCAACAACAATAACAAAAAATTGTTAAATGAATAAATTCTAACATTCCTGTTTCCATTAAGGTCCCATTATTTTGTCCATTTGAGGTAACTGTTTTCGTTGCTAAGAGGGTGGCATTGCTACATTTGTTCATATTCTGGATATGATTGCAATCCAAACACAGGAAGAGATGCAAATTAAAACTACACTGAGATACTACCTAACTCCAGTCAGAATGGCCATCATCAATAACTCAAAAAATAACAAATGCTGGGGAGGATGTGGTGAAAAGGGAACACTTCTACACTGTTGGTGGGAGTGTAAATTAGTACAGCCTCTGTGGAAACCAGTGTGGCAACTCCTAAAAGTTCTAAAAATCGACTTCCATATGACCCCACAATTCCCCTGCTGGGAATATACCCAGAAGAACTCAGGTCACTCTATGAAAAAGATACCTGCACACGTATGTTTATCACAGCATTGTTCACAATAGCAAGACCATGGAACCAACCATGCTGCCCATCAAAAGAGGACTAGATTTTTTAAATGTGGTACATATACACAATGGAATATTATGCAGCCATAAAGAAGAACAAAATCATGTACCTTGCAGCATCCTGGATGGAATTAAAGTTTATAATACTGAGTGATCTCTCACATAAACAAAGAGCTGAGTATCACATGTTCTCACTCATAAATGGACCTTGAACAACCACCATATTACTATAAGAAAAGGATTGAAAGTAGCAGGGAATTGTGAGGGGGGAAGGTTGGAATTGACAGTAGTCAATATCTGCCTGGGGAAGGAGGGGGCACATCTCATCATTAAGGGTACTTGCACAGTGAATATTTGTATACCTAGCCCTTAATTGTACCCCACAATTTTAAAATAAAAATTAAAAGAGAAAAAAAAAACACACGGGAAGAGGGAAGAAAAACCCTAAAATCCTTCAATGCAGTCCTATTACTCTCAGAATAAAAACCAAATGCCTACCCTTGGCTTATGCAGTGAGATCCCCTATATTACTTCTGTCTGCATCCTGTATCACTGTTCCTCTGGGTCAGCTTTCTGCACTTTGAACAAGCCAAGCGTGCTCTCCCTTGGGGGCTACACACCTGCTATTCTCTCTGCCAGGAATACTGTGGGCTTTCTCCTGCTGGATAATTCCTCACTGCTCAGGACTCAGCCTCAATGTCACTCCTCAGAGAGGCCTTCCTGAGCACCCAATCTAAAGAGCTAGTCCCCACCCTCACCCCTACCTCCGTCTGACCTGTCACTCTCTCCCTATTCCATTAACCTGCTTTCTCTTCTTCAGAGCACTTACCACTAACTGAAATCATCATTTTTGTTGGCTTGTTTGTTTCCTTATGTTCTCTTCCCTTGAGAATTTGAGTTCATGAGCTCGATCAGTATGTTGGTAGCACATAGAAGGTGTGAAGTTCCTATTTATTGAATAATAAGTGGTTCAACATATGTCTAATCTTTGCCAAGCACTGGCCACCACCAAGTCAAATGAAGAGAGGCATCTCTTATCTCTGTGCGCCCATACCTCAGTGCCAAGATCCTGCAGAATAAAATGCTCAGGCTCTTAAAGTTCTGCGTCAGAGCTCACTGATGACATCCGATACACCCCAAAACAAGGCCCCTTTGCAAATCTGGGAAATTAAATTGGGAGCTTTGGACGTGAAGGAGATAACTGTCAAATCAAACCGAAGAGAAGGTTTGGCAGCACCAAGGATGTTGGAAACCCGCGAAGTCACTTCCAAAGTACCTGGGGAAGAAAATTGATGCCATCTGTGCTTCCCAGCAGGGAGGGTTTCCTGTTCTGTCATTCCAGTGTTACACACTGGTGTGCAGTTAAGATTCCACATGAAGAAAAAAAACATTCCGCTGATTTAAAAACATAGTTTGAAAAACCACTTCTTTCAAGAATTTCTCTTGATTATATACAGGATAAAAGTGCTGGAGGAGAAAAGTTGTTTTTTGTTTTGTTTTACTTAGGTCTTTTTGAATATTCAAAAT
Source organism: Tarsius wallacei (assembly GCA_963574415.1). NCBI lineage: Eukaryota > Metazoa > Chordata > Mammalia > Primates > Tarsiidae > Tarsius > Tarsius wallacei. Next base: position 5,007 of record CAUYQG010240038.1, on the reverse strand, counting down.
AAAAATGTTAAATGTTGTCCTTCTCGACAAACATATGGACTTCGCAGCCACTTGGATGGATTTAGAGCCTATCATACTCTGATCTGTCACAGAAACAAAGAACAGAGTGCCACGTGTTCTCACTCATAAGCAGACCCTGAACACTTACCATGTTACTACAAGAAAGGGATTGGCAGTAGCGGGATTCTGCTGGAAAGGGGAGGTGGTCGGGAACACAACATCAATAAGGGTACCTGATCTCAAACCAGGCAAAGTAGGGACCAAAAAGAGGCCCAAACCTTACCTGTACGATGACCACTTGTATACCTGAACCTGAACTGTACCCCACATCTTTAAAATAAAAAGAAAAAAAAGTTGTCCTTCCTAAATTCCCCTTGGGATTTGAACATTTCAAGGCCAAGTGCCCTGCCTGCACCGGCCTGGAGGCCTAGGGAGTTGAACACAATGGCCTCTCCATCCACTCTTCTCTCCTCCCAGGTGGCAGGTAGGGCTCAGTGCCCGCTCCAGGCAAAACACGTCAGAAATGTAGGGTGCTCAAACATGCTGCTGAGTTGGATATCTTTTTTCCTGCAGGCAGAGACATCAGGAAAATAACTGCCCTAGAAATAACTCAATCAATGGGCATCCTACACCCCAAACCCACCAGGTGCCCACGCCTGCAAGGTAGAAAGTGAAGGCATGCATGCTCGCAGCTGATGATGCACCCCTGAAGCCCAGAAGGCTTTGGTAAACCTCCTCACAGCCATCGCGATGATTTGGAATGTTTTGCTGAAAATACACGCCTTCCTATCATTTGCACTTCATGCCTTTAATCTCCCAAGGCGCCACTGGCCCTGCTGCGGGGTGGAGAGTGGCAGGGATTCTGCAGAAATGCTTCCCAGCAGCACAGGTCCCGAAGCACAGAGCAGCCACCCCCGCACCTCCGCGTTGTGACTGCCGCCTCACTGCTACCAGGCAAGATAATTGGTGGCGCTGGAGCGTGGCCAAGATTCAGCAAGATGCAGAACAAGCATCTAAATCAGGGCACTGATGCCGGCATCTGAGCTCTGGTCGTGGGGTAGGAGCCAAGGTCACCACGAAGCCCAGTGTGGCCTCAGAGCTCAGGATGCCTCTGTCTGTGCCCTGGCTCCCACTCGCTCAGATACCATGCCTCTCTTCCTCCGTACCAGGCTCTTGGTAGGGCAGCCACGGGGAGGTGTTAGGTGACACTTGAATCCTGTAAGGCATGCAGGTGGCGACTGCACACCACCCACAGGTTGGATGGTGACAGTCTCAACTATATTTAGGGGAGGAGATTAGCACAGCCCTCCGTGGGTACTGCAAGTACTGGCACATGGGCTCTTTACATTGTGCCAGGGAGCCTATGAGCAATGTGAAACTTGCTCCATGCCAACTGGAAGCAATCACTTTTAACTTTAGCCAGGGAGAGAACAGAACCTGATATTTAAAGGGAGAGAAAGGGCCACACCCTGGGGTTCCACCAGACAATTGATTGAATCCAACAACCAGTGTGTCTGCGGCTTTCATTGGTCACAATTTGATGCCCTCTTTATTGAATTGTCTTCAGGGAAGCCCAACCACAGCCCTAGTCCTGAGGCTATGGGACTCATCTAAGGGGCCTCTCCCTTGGATGGAAAGTTTTAAGTGGAGTTCTACCACTTCCAGAAGCAGGGGCAGCCATCCCATTTCACAAGGAATGCCAAGATACCATCTGGCCCAGGTCTTGGTTCACAAAAAGCTTTAAACTTAGAGTTTTGAAATGATCCGTACAAGAAATTATAGATACAGTCATGGAGATATCCTGACAAAAGTGAAAGAAAATGGCATTTGAGATAAAACTTAACACAATATCAGTGTCAACCAGACAGCACTGCTTGGAGTACATTAAAACAATAATAACAAGAGTAATGATGACTAACTTAAATAGTGCATAGTTTGTAAGAGTCTAGATACCCTTGTAAGACTTATTATGTTTAATCCTCCCAAAAACCCTATGAGGAGGTACTTACTCTGTCCATTTTACAGATTGGAAACTGAGGTACAGAAAGACCAAATAATGTGCCTAAAACCACACAGCTAATAAGTGCCACTCCGGGGTTTGAACTCAGCCTATCTGGGCGCCAGAGTCCTCATACCTAACCACTATGCTATGGAGTGATTGTTTTTAAAAATAAATATTTGGTAATAGCACTATCACATTGCAGTGTTACTTGCTAAAAACATTTACCTCAGCATGGAAACATTTGACATTTCACCATATTTTTAATATCTCCAGAGTCTCTGCAAGACTTTGAGTCAGGCCTCCTCAGCTAGTCTTTCTTCTTCACAAGGATTGCTCTCACTCTAGAGAAAAGTAACCCATGATCTAGACAAGAACCATGGAGTCCCATGAGTGAAGACCCACCACCCCTTGCTGTGGAGTCATCATTTATTTGGCCATGTCAGGTCCTCAACTCAAAGCTCTCAAACTGAGAAACTAGCAATCTCCTCTGTTCCCGACACCTGTTGACGCCAAGGCCCCCTAAGGGCTCTGGCCCTATCTCACTCTTTCCAACACATTGGCAGCATCAGGGAGCAGGGCCGGGCACCCCAACCAACATGCTGGGAGGTGTTGCCCAATGTGAGCTCTTATTGACCTATAAAATGAAAAGGAGGCCCTTAAGAGCTGGCAGTTGAATTGGAAAATCTGTTAGAAATGGGATCCCAAGTATCAGGAGGGGACACTGTGTAGCTAGCATTTGATATATGGGTAGCAGGATGGATCCACTCATAACACACCTACTAACCCTCCCCAGGAAAGCACCATGCTAGGCACTGAAGGAATGGAGATACATGAGACACACAAGAGCCCAGAACAGGGGTAACAAAACAAAATGACAAAACCACTTCAGTACACTGTGGTTGGGAAAGTAGGTCACAGCGTGGAAGATGCTGGGAGCGCTGGAGGAGGGAGTTTCTCACTTTGCAAGGGAGAATTTGTAAAAAGCTTCATTAGAGGAGCTAGCACTTGCAGCCACCTTTTAAGGATGAGCAGCTGTTGTCTTTGCCAAGCAGAGAGACCTGGAAGGACAAAGAAAGGCCCCAGGAACACGGCCGTGAAAGCAAGGCCCCAAAGCCATCCGGCCTATGGCCATCCCTGTGCCTTTGAGCAAACGTGCCCGTTCATTCATTGAGTTAATGGACATTGACTGAGCACCTTCCATGTGATGCACAGTGCTTGAGAATCTGAGGGACTACCTGGAATTCTTAATAAATGTTCTAGAAAGATAAAGCTAGGTGTTTCTCAACTAACTCTTCTAATGTATGTTTATCTTCTGCAACTGAAGATAAAAAAGCAGAGAGTTGGATACACACACACACACACACACAGACACACACACACACACACACACACACACACACCGCTCTCCGTGAGGAGCAGGGCTGTGAAGGGTTTTTAGGACATTCCATCTTCAAGCTTGACTCCTTTCTTGCGCTGACTCCTTGAATTATATCTGTTGGCTTGGCATCCTTCTTGAGGCTGTTAGCAACAGTCTCCACTCCCAGCAGGCCTTGGGACACGCTTGTCCCCATCAGATACGATCAGAAACAGATACCAACATGTGCAAGCACAGTGAGGCTGTCATGCCATTTTTTAGGGACATTGGGTACCCATCTGGTTCTTTGTTCTTTATTCCTTCATTGCCCTCAAACACTTTAGGAAAAAAAATCTGCTTGCATTTGAGTATTGGGCCTATATTCTGTAGATTAAAGAATTCTGCATCTTAAATTGGCCTCCTTTATGTACATTTCTAGATGAGTGTATTCTTAAAATACTCATCTTTTCAGTGCATCTGACTAACTCCTAGTCACCCTGCAGATCTCAGTGAAAATGTCACTTCCTCCAGGAAGGCTTCTTGGCACCACTTCCGTGCTCCAGCTGGAATTAGGTGTCACTTATGTGGTCCTATTAGCCTCTGGACTTCCCCTACAATATAGACCCCTTATCACAATGCGTTTTAAATACCATTTTACTTTTTCTGACTTCTGATACAAACTCATAATTATGTGAGACTGAAGACTGTGCCTCTCTTATTTGTTGTATCTCTATGCCCCTAGTACAGAGTAAGCTACATGTTAGATGGTCAGCAATTATTTGCTAACGCAATTTATTGTTTAATTAACACATGCCTTAGATGACTACACATCAACAATAAATGCTTTAGTTACTTCAAAACGGAGTGTATTCTGCTTTCTAGACTGTTCCTATTTCTTTAGCAAACCTAAAGGTATAAAAATATAGGTATCTCAGCCCTTCTGAAGAGCTTTCTAGAAATCCCAAATTTAGAGCTTGTTCAATTTAGCTGTTTGAATGAAGAATTGCTATAATTCCTAGTCCTACTTCCAACTGCTTGGGAAACTTTAAATCAAATTTCCTACAACATATGGTAAATCTCTGTCCCTAGTCTTATCCTTATTTCTCTCTTCAAAAATTTATATCATATATATCGTATAAATTTTATATCACTTTCCTTTTTTCCCCTCATTCAGAAAGGGTTCTATACATCTTGCTATCATGACTGTTGAGGTTTGTTAGGGAAATTGGGTCAGGGAAGGGACATACAAAAATGATTTTTTGAATCAGTGAATCAACTGAGTATATGACTAGACCCCTCACCCACCACATTTGGGATAACCCTGATAAGGATATGCTTTTTTTTCCCCCTTATTTTAAAGATTTCAATTTTATTTTATTTTTTTCTTTGAGACTTAGTTTTTCTTTTAATTTTTTTTTTATTTCAAAGATGTGGGGTACTGTTCAGGGTTAGGTATACAAATGTTCATTAAGCGGGTACCCATACCCTTGGTACTGAGGTATGTCCCCCCCTTCCCCAGGCAGCTTCCCACTACTGCCAATCCTGCTTCCCCACATCTTTGAAATAAAAAAAAAATTAAAAGAAAAACTAAGTCTCAAAGAAAAAAATAAAATAAAATTGAAATCTTTAAAATAAGGGGGAAAAAAAAGCA
>CAUYQG010240037.1:0-12303 GCA_963574415.1 Tarsius wallacei | reverse complement strand
GGGATTACAGGCTGAGCCACCGAGCCCGGCAGAAAACTTTCTTAAAGGGTCAGAAAGTAAATCATTTAGTCTTTGTGGGCCATGAACTTTCTGCTGTAACTACTTGGCTTTACCATTGTAGTGTGAAAGTGGCCACAGACGACATATATATGAATGAGTGTGGCTGTGTTCCAATAAAGTTTTATTTTTTAATTTTAATTTTTAAAAACCTTATTTTTTAGAGACAGGGTCTCACTCTGTTGCCCAGGCAGAAGTACAGTGGCACAATCATAGCTCATTGCAGCCTCAAATTTCTGGGCTCAAGTGATCCTCCTGCCTTAGCCTCCAAAGAAGTTGGAATGACAGGCAAAAGCCACCACAACTGGCTTGACGTTTTATTTATGGAGCCTGAAATTTGAATTTCTGACAATTTTCATGTGTCATGAAATATTACCTTTTTACTCCCTATTAAAAATGTAAAGGCCAATCTTTGCTACTGGGTTGTATAAAACAGGCCGAGGAACCGGTTTGGCCAATATGGGCCACAGTTTGCCAACTCCTGCTATTGAAGAAATTTGTTCACCCCAAATCACCCTTATTTTGCTAACAGGACCCTAACATCCTTTTGAACTCTTTCCCCAACCCCATCTCTTATTGAAAACTGTCACGGCCCATTCCTGTAATCCCAGCACTTTAGGAGGCAGAAACGAGAGGATTGCTTGAACCCAGGAGTTTGAGACCAGCCAGGGCAACTTGGTGAGACCTCATCTCTACAATAAAGCAAAAAATTAGCCGGACGTGGTGGCATGTGCCTGTAATTCCAGCTTGGAAAGCTGAGGCGGAAGAATTGCCTGATTCCAGCAGGTTGAGATTGCGATGGCCATGAGCATGCTGCTGCGCTATCATCCAGCCTGGGTGATAGAATGAGACTCTGACTCGAAAAAGAAAAGAAAAGAAAACTGTCCATCTGTACACTTCTGGTGGTGCGACAGGAGCATGGGGACCTGGATACAGTGCTTGGTTTAATCAGAGTGAATAGTGCAGTTGTGCGGGGTCTGCTTTTGCTCTTTCCACAGGAACTTGTAGTGATAAGGATGTGAGCCTGACGATGCCAGAAGCTACCACATGAATCTTAAAAATGAAGCTGACACAGCAGAAGGCAGAGCCAAGACACTAGAGAAACCAAATTTTGATTACATATTTGGAGCTCCTGGGTCAAGCAGTTCCCGACACCAAAACAACCCTGAAGCTTTTCCACTACATGAATAATTTTTCTGTCCTGTTAAAGTGAGTTTGAGTTAGGTTTTCTGTCACTCGTAACAAATGGATGCTAATTGAAGCAGAACTTCTTACATCTATAAACACATACAAAATTTAAAATTAGATTCCAACCAGGCATGGTGGTTCATGCCTGTAATCTCAGTGCTTTGGGGGCCGGAGGCAGAGAATTGCTTGAGTTCAGGAGTATGAGACCAGTCTGGCCAACATAAGAAGACCCTGTCTCTGCAAAAAAATAAAAATAAAAATAAAAAACTTAGCCAGGCATGGTGGCTCACGCCTGTAGTCCCAGCTACTCAGGATGCTGAGGCAGGAGGATCACTTAAGCCCAGGAGTTTGAGGCTGCAGTAAGCTGTGATCACACCACTTCACTCCGGCCTGGGTGGCAAAGCAAGTCCCTGTCTCAAAGAAAAAGAAAATCGATTCCAACACAAATACCAAACAAGAAGAACTCAAATCAACATGTTATGGATAATGTTTTACTGAAACAGAATTTCTTCTCTCAATGTGAATACGGCTTCAGCTAATACGTTTTGAGTTGCTGTGAATTCTGCATGCCTTTGTATCCTTCACACGGGGTGTGTGCTATGTAATACATTGTTTCTTCATCATCTTTCTCAGTCTGAACTCATGCAACACCTTCATTCACAGAGCTCACTGTGACAACATTCAACCTTCTCTTGGTATAAATGTGTAATTCACATAAATCTGTGCCTCTGTACTTTCCTCGGTAGCTAAAATGAAGAAGACTATCACTCACTGAGCCTGCCTTTCAAGTTATATTGATTTCAAATTAAAATCTGACTTTATTAAATTTCTTAAGCCAAAGTCTTTGATCTATGAAAGTGTGTTTCCATAATGAATAGAAAAGAGAAGCTCTGTGTTGTTAGCAGGAAAAGAATTCAAGTGTGATGACTGTGTCAGTTTCCATTGGGACATGCCAGCTCTGAGTAACTTAATAGACAAACTTATGACGTGCTAGACCTGCTTTATTCATTTGTGGCCCCGTTTCTGCACTTTCTGCTGACTCCCACCTGTGATCCATAATTCTCTATATCAGTGTGGATTGTTATTATTATTATTAAAGTCAGGGTCTCACTCTGTTGCCCAGGCTGGCTCACCACAATCATGGCTCACCACAACCTCGAGCTCCTAGGTTCAGGCAATCCTTTCACCTCAGCCTCCCAAGTAGCTGGGAGTACAGATTTGTGCCATCACACCTGGCCTGGTTTATCACTGCTATTAGAGATTTAAAACTAATTGCACAACTTGCTAGAGTCTCTTTGTCTAAAGCGTAGTAAGTCTTCATACTATTTATTAGAGTACTATAATCTGGATTTTCAAATGTGAACAAGTACGTGCTGTTTATTTTAACCAGCAATAGTGTGTTAGTCACCTATTTACCTCCCAAATCCTGCATATCCAAAGCTCTCAGTAGCTTACAACATGAAGCATTTATTCTTTTGCTTACAGGTCTGTAGGACAGCTGGGGTAGCTCTGCTTCAAGCTACAGGGCATCTCAGCTTGGAAGACTTTAGGTCAAACGTAGGACTGCCTGTATGTCTTACACTGGGGCCCAGACTGAAGGGACAACAGCTAGCTAGCACAAGCTCTCTTCATAGCCGTCACAGGGGTACAAGAAACTGAGCCAAAGGATACAAACACATTCAAGTCCTGTGTGTGTGACATGTTCACTAACATTCCATTGTCCAGAGCAAGTCGCATGGGTGCATTATCATTAGAATGTGTAAACACACTCCACTCACTCTAATGAGCTGTGGGTTTATATGGCTGAGGGGTGGAGGGAGAATTGTGGACCATAATCTCATGGAGTCCATATGGCTTCACTTTGTGTGGACTCTATCTCTGTTCCTCCAAACCTCTGATCTCACTTGCTATTGCTAATATGCCCTGTGGGATGAGAGGGTTTTCTATAACAAACCTGATTTTTAAAGGAAGAGAGCAGCTTCCAGGTAGCTTAATGACCATCAGTCTAGAAGATGTTATAGCTGAATTTCCAATGGTTCAGGCTTCTGACTTTTTGTTGCTGTTGTTGATTTATTTTTCTGATAAAATTAATGTTTTTCAATTTTAAACTTTAATGAAATAAATGTGTTCTAATGCAGTAAAAAATAAAGCATATATGGTTTTATCATTTGACGTATATTTAAATACACTCTATAACTAGTAAGGAATAAGGGGGTCTCATTCACACACAGACTTTTAGGACCTAGCATAGTGCTGGCATATAATAGATGCGCAATACATATATATATATATATATTTTATTTTATTTTATTTTTTTTGAGTTGGAGTCTCATTCTGTTGCCCAGGCTGGAATGCAGTGTCACACTCATAGCCACCCCAGCAATGACCTGCTGGGCTCTAGTGATCCTTCCACCTCAGTCTTCCAAGTAGCCAGAACTACAGGCATGCGCTACCACGCCCAGCTAATTTTTGATTTATGGTAGAGATGAGGTCTTGCCAAGTTGCCGGGGCTGCTTTTGAACCCGCAGGCTAGAGGCAATCCACTCGCCTTGGCCTCCCAAAGTGCTGGGATTACAGGCTGAGCCACTAAGCCCGGACAATACATATTTGTTAATCACAGTACATTGCTTTCTTATTTACGAATGATTATCATTGATTAACAGGTAGTAATTTGGGCCTGAATAGACATTTCCTTTTAAAATAAAATTATATTTATATATACTCAGTATCCTCTGACTTTGTGAGTGTTTGTTAACCACATCAAAAAGGTACTTATAATGTCATGCATAGAAAAATGATAAGTTGCTGGTTGTGGTGGCTCACGCCTGTAATTCCAGCACTTTGGGAGGTTCAAGACCAGCCTGGACAACATGGCAAGACCTTGTCCCTACAATGAATCAAAAAATTAGCTAGGCATGGTGGCACACACTTGTAGTGTAGTTCCAGCTACTTGCAAAGCTGAGGCGGAAGGATCACCTGAGTCCAGCAGGTCGAGGCTGCTGTGGCCATGAGTGTGCCACTGCACTCCAGCCTGGGTGACAGAGTGAGACTCCGACTCAAAAAGAAAAAAAAGAAAGAGACATATTAAATTTAATCTTGCTGTTTTTAAGACTAAGAAAAAATTGTTGGTTGCTGTTATTCTCGGTTTGGGTGTTTTGTTTTTGTTTTTGTTTTTTGAGTTGGAGTCTCACTTTGTGGACCAGGCTGAAGTGAAGTGGCACGCTCACAGTCTCTCCCGTGATAACCTGCTGGACTCAGGTAATCCTTCTGTCTCAGTCTTCCAAGTAGCTGGAACTACAGGTGTGCGCTACCATGCCCGGCTAATTTTTGATTTTTTGCTGTAGAGGTGAGGTCTCTCCAAGTTGCCCAGGCTGTTCTTGAACCTCTGGGCTCAGGCAATTCTCTTACCTTGGCCTCATAAAATGTTGGGATTATACTCTTGAGTCACTGCACCTGGCTGGGTGTTTTTTTAAAAAATAAATTTATTTGTATATATTTGAGTTTCACATGATGTTATGGGAACATATAGATGGCAATATGGTTGCTATATTCTCAGTTTTGTTTTAAAAATTGCTTACATATTTATACTTTTGATGTGGCAAGGAGAATATCTAAATGAATATTAGAAATATGTGTCAATATAGGCAAAATCTACTAACTTTCAATATTATACATATTAGCCAATAACATGCCATTTAAAGTTACTTTTAAATAGCCTTTAACATCACAATTACATATGATAGAGATAGAAAAAGATCACAACACACAAGAAAGGTAGTAAAGGAATAGGTGATGCTTGAAAAATTACTTCCTTTTTAAAAGGAAGTAAATTAATTCCTAGAGTTCATTTTATAGAAACTGGACATGTCATAAAACAAAAAAACTTAGTGTAAAGACAGTTTACTTTGTACCATAATTCATGTGTTTAGGAGCAGAGCAATATTAAAGTAACGAATATCTTCCTGGACTTTCTTCAATGATTCTGAAATTTCAGGTTATTTCCTTTGCTTTCTTATAGGAAACATTTATTACAGCTTAAATATGCATGAATGTCTCAAGTTATAATCATCTTGCCAGATATATTTATCAAATAAAGAAAGGAAGGAAATGAACACTCGTTAAGTGACTGCTGTATTCCTGGTAAGGTGCTAAAAGCAAAGCTTTGTTAAGATGAGAAAAGAGAAACCGAGGCTTCGAAAGTTTAAGTGACAGAGTTTTTTGACTACAAAATCATGTTCTGTGGCATATGCCAAAACCTGACAAAACTGTCCATTAGATAGTGCAGTAAGCTGGCATGAACTCCACTTGCACGTTCAATAACCGCAGTGTAGTAAAAGCAAGTTTTATTTAGAGATAAACAGACAACTATGTGCATATGTTTTGCAATAGACAAATCACAGTGGTCCAAAGTCCTACAGTGGGTATTCTCCAGCGCCACATAAGAGGCCCCAAGGAACAGTTCAGATGTGAATCTACCCACTAAAGTGTTCTCCTGGCTTGGGCCTGAGTTGACAAGTCGACCCCTCCTGGCTGGAATTTCTCCTTGTGGTCTTCCTGCAGTATCTGCAGCACTGACCTTATTCCTGGCCTCAAAATCCACTTCCTCCTTCTGGTGGATGTCTTGTTTTCCTCATGCTTCTAGACCCAATTTCCCAGCCTGGTGACGCCTCCAGATATTATCCTTTGAAACATCTTGATTTATAAGAAGGCTTCCAATTTCCTTCTAAACGAGGCAGGAATTATCTCATCAAACACTCTTCCCAGATGATTTGTTTATCAGTGACAAAGATTTAGCAAATTCTTGTTGCCTTCACAATCTGCTTCTAATCTATTCATTCTGTCCTCAAGGAGTTTATAATCAATCTAAGAAAAGCTATTTCCATAAAAATGAGAGTCATAGATAAGAAGAGTTGTGTTATAAGACTTCACAGGAGGGAAGGACCGACATGAACTGAGAGAGTAGAAAGCTGAGTGAGCCTTGGAAGAACGTGTTGACCAGTTTCCCCTCTTCCTACCGGTAATCTACTACCATGCTCTGGTCAGTATTAAAGGACACATCAGAGACGTGAGGAGCACAATGGGGCTATCCTTCTAGAGGAACAAAGGCATCAACACACTAACCTGTGCTGAGTCATCTTCCCTCTCATGATGTTCCCTGCAGAACTTCAAAAGGGTTTGTTTTCTCCTTGGACTGTAACTTTACTGTCAAAGCCTGGGCTTAGGAGGAAAGATGCCCTGGCTTTGCTCTGGCCTAAGGGGGAGACATACTTGTGGTTTCTATCTTGTCTAGCCCAGCTCACAGAGTAGGAGATGATTATCAAGCAGAGACTCTGGTTAGGAATAACAAATGCGCACTTACCTGGAAAGGGCTCTGTGCCATCTCCCTAGACACCCTCACATTATGTGAAGATAGGATAGCGATGGTAATTGACTAAGGGCTCAATGTATGACATAAACAGACCTGTTAAGCGTCCCTGAAATAGTTGCTGTAAGCATAGCAGTGAGAGTTGAGAAAACCCCACAGGGCTTCAGCAGATCTAACAGCAGCATTTGGAAAAATATTTGAATACTGTTTTGTTCCACTGCCCCAGGATAACTTGGCAGCAGTTGCCGCCCGGGACACCTGGGATCAGAGGCTCTCTGTGCTTCTAGGTGCTTCCTACATGTTTATGTGGACAATCACCCGATGAGGTAGTGGCTCCATTTTTACCAACTAGACCAGTTAATGTGCCTGCGTTTATGAATCTATTAAGTGACTGACTAAACACCTGCTGAGATGTGAAAATAAGTTCGTGGGTTGCACTAGTTTTTACATAAAGCAATTGAAGAATTAACAACCTGGGAGTCAAATGAATAGTTCCAGACTGCTCTATGTTTCTAATTTACTAATTCAAGTACATTTTAATGTGTATGGTGATATGACTGAATAAGTGTGTTATCCTTCTCAACTTCTCAATATGTTTTAATCCAGTTATTGCTTAAAAACAGCAACAACAATATAAACTTGCTGCACATGACATCTTCCTCCAAAGTTCTGTAAGTATAACTACACAACAGCTCTAACTCAACGTGGTGGTGTGTGGGTAAGGGAGGTGGGGATGATCTTATGTGGTCTTTTCTTTTTCCATTTCTGTCTTTTTTTTCCCTGAGGTAGCCCCTGAGTAACCTCGCCCTATGCCCTAAATTATACATGTGATGACCAACCACAAATTTAATCCCAGAGGGGTGAGAACTTTGATCTGGCAGATGTACAGAGGCCTTGGTGTTTACCCTTCAGGTGGATGCTGAGGCCCTTCCTGGCAGGTAAACCTTGCCTCCAGCTCAGAAGTGTTCTTTCTTTTGAGGAAATTAACCTAATGCAGATAGCAGAGACCTTTCTCCAGTTTAAGGTGCAATTATGCAATTTTGATGATAAAAGTTAGAAATAGGGCAGGTGCCGTGGCTCACGCCTGTGATCTCAACACTTTGGGAGGCTGAGGCAAGATGATGGCTGGAGCCCAGGAGTTCAAGAACAGACTGGGCAACATAGGGAGACCTCATCTCTACAACAAATAAAAAAATTAGCCAGGCGTGGTGTCGTGTGCCTGTAGTCACAGCAACTCAGAAGGCTGACGCGGAAGTGTCGTCTGAGCCCAAGGAGGTTGAGGTTGCGGTGAGCCGTGATCATGCCACTGCACTCCAACTGGTGACAGAGTGAGACCTTCGATCAATCAATCAACATAAATAAAAGAAATGACTGAGAGCCGTTCTCAAAATTTACGTCATCTCAGAGGTAGGGGGTGAGGCAGGGAGTGGTAGAGTTTGGAAAATTTCTGTATTTGGCTATAAGAGATGTACAGATTTCCTTATTTCATCTACCCTACCCCAAGAGTGAAAAACATTAGGTAATTGTTATGCTGTGATATGACAAAGTAGTGGTGAAGAATGTTTTTAAGTTCTTTAGGAAAAGAAAATTGAAAAGACAAACTATTGCATATCAACACGTTACAATTTCATTGATATTCATTGATATTCCAGATCCATGGGTTCTACATGTATGGATTCAACCAACCATAGATCAAAAATATTTTTTTGGCTGGGCTCGGTGGCTCACCCTGTAATCCCACGCCTTGGGAGGCCGAGGTGAGTGGATTGCCTGAGCCCACGGGTTTGAGACCCGCCCAGGCAACTTGGCGAGGCCTCATCTCTACAATAAATAAAAAATTAGCCGGGTGCGGTAGCACGCATCTGTAGTTCTGGTTACTTGGAAGGTTGAGCAGAAGAATCGCTGGAACCCAGCGAGTCAATGCTGGGATGGCCATGAGTGTACCACTGCACTCCAGCCTGGGCAACGGAGTGAGACTCCAACTCAAAAAAAAAATTTTTTTTTTAATTGCATCTGTCCTGAACATGTACAGACATTTTTCTCTTGTTATGATTCCCTAAACAATGTATTATAGCCGGGCTCAGTGGCTCAGCCTGTAATCCCACGCTTTGGGAGGCTGAGGTGAGTGGATTACCTGAGCCTGCAGGTTCGAGACCCACCTGGGCAACTTGGCGAGACCTCATCTCTACAATAAATCAAAAAAAATTAGCCGGGTGTGGTAGCATGCGCCTGTAGTTTCAGCTACTTTGAAGGCTGAGGTGGAGGGATCACCGGAGCCCAGCAGGTCGAGGCTGCAGTGGCCGTGATCATGCCTCTGCACTCCAGTCTGGGTGACAGAGTGAGACTCCAACTCAAAAAACAAAACAGCAACAACAACAACAACAAAACCAATATATTATAACAAGTATTTACATAGCATTTACACTGTATTAGGTATTATAAGTAATCTCTTTAAAAAAAATTTTTTTAGAGATGAGGTCTCACTATGTTGCCCAGGTTAGTCTTGAACTCCTGAGCTCACGCCATCTTCCCACCTTGGCCTCCCAAAATGCTGGGATTACAGGCATGAGCCACTGTGCCCAGTCACATTTTTTTTTTTTTTTGAGTCAGGGTCTTAGTCTGTTGCCCAGGCTGGAGTGCAGTGGTATGATCACAGCTCACTGCAGCCTCAACTTCCTGAGCTCAGGTGATCCTTCCGCCTCAGCCTCCTGAGTAGCTGGAACTACAAGCACACAGCACTGTGCCAAGCTAATTTTTTAAATTTTTTTGTAGAGACGAGATCTTGCTATGTTGCCCAGGCTGTCTCACACTCCTGAACTCAAGCAATCTTCTCACCTCAGTCTCCCAAAGTGCTGAGATTATAGGCATGAGCCACCACGCCTGACCTGTAAGTAATCTAAAGATGACTCAAAGTATATGGGAAGATGTGTGTAGGTTCTATGCAAATACTATGCCATTTTCATTCTGGGACTTGAGCATCCTTGAATTTAGGTATTCATAAGGAATCCTGGAACAAATTCTCCACAGGTGCTGAGGGACAACTATATTCACTTTCCATGTAAATTAACATTTTAAAAATGTCAATTTCATTTTTTCATTAGAGTTGACTCTAGTAATAAGCACAGGAAAGAAAAATTCACATTGTCCCCCAAGTAAATCAAGTTTCTCGGACATTCCTAGTGCAATCTGATAGAATCAACTTTTCTTAGGTGCTTTGTAGTCTCTGGAAAAAAATAAATTACTACTTCCAGAGAGCAAACTCTTTTCCCTAACATATTGCTTTTATTAGTTGTAAATGTGTTTGCCAGCAAGCAAATGAAGACCCAAGAAGCTGAAACAGGTAAGGAGTGTATTTGCCTTAAGTGACAAGGATATCTAGGAGGCAAACTTCCAGGGCTGAAACGGTGGCTCAACCATGCCTTCATGTTGCTCTCATTTTGTGTGAAAAATAACTTCTCTTCAGGCATCAAGTCAGTGTCCCAAGTGGAAAGGAAGAGGTGGAAGGAGGCCAAAGCGTGATGGAAGTTGCCAGCCCAGCCTTTAAAATAGCTTTTCTAGAAGCCTCGAGCAGAGACTTCTGCTTATACTTTATTGGCCAGATCTGGGTCACATGACTGTGCTACCTCCTTCCAACGGGGGCCAGGAAAGCAGGTGTCCCGCTTTCCAACCTGCTTATGATTCGAGGCTGCTGGTTGGAAAGGCAGTGAGTTGGGTGGTGAGGGAGCTGGCCCTTCACGTGCACCCACTGATGTGGGAGCCTTCTCATGATTCCTCGTCATGTGGAGTTGCTTTAAACAAACACAAGGTTTTCAGTTCAGAAGTTCTAGTTTAGGAATGCAGTGTCCTCACCACTTATTTCCTCTTTTAAATGATAGATTTGGGCTGTCTTGTCTCGAAATAGCTACTTATTGTAGCTTGTGTTTTGAAAGCAGCCTATCTAAGATCAAATGACAAAATGAAGGGAAACATCTTGTGACCTTTTGGTTTCAGTCATTTGGGATGTATTTCTTGCCAACACAGACAGTGCAGTATTTTGAAATATTCTGGTGTTTATTTGTTCAAGAACAAGACAGAACCATCATGAATAATGAATATACAAAAAAAAAAAAGAAGAGCCAAGCCATGAGATGTACATTTTTGAAACTCACTTGGGTCTGTTGAACTAAAGCACTTCCAGTTAAAGAACTATATTATCTTTTTTTTGAAGGCAAAAAGTTTATTAATTTACATGGGTAAAATTTCACATTGCAGTTCTTAAACTTTACGAAACACATCTGAACATTGTTGATTGATCATAAAAATATCTGAGTAACAAATAATACTATAATTCTAGTTATCAGATTATTGGGACTCGAAAGTTTAAAATTATATTTTTTATGATTAGCATAAAATGTCCTCAGTAGAGAAACTTGTAAATGATGAGAAAAGATCCTTTCATACATTCACTATTATGAATACTTAACATTTTGGTGTATTTTTGTTTATGAATGAAAACTAATCATAGCTAATATTAATTGAATATATACATTATATCAATCATTGTACATGTATTAAATAACTTAATCGCCTCAAAAGCTGCAGGAGCTAGGTGCAATTTTATCCCCATATTTGCAGATGAAGATAGCTATGGTTAAATAATTGCTCCAAGTCACGTGGTAACCAGTGCAGTTCCATGTGAACTCAGAAAGCCTTCAACATTTCCAGGGCCCTACCAGGCAGGGTTGGGAATCCAGTAGGCCGAAGCAGACAGACTCGGGACTTTGTCGATATCTTCCATCCCAAGTCCCTTGATTCAAGGCTCTGACTTTCAGGAAAGACTGATGACCTTCTCTGTTCATCAGTAGCCTATTTCTGAGAGCTACATTGGTTCTTGTTCTTCCTGAGGGCTGAAATTTCAAGTCTCCTCAGAGTCTGTGAGCTTCTCTGTAGCATTCAGTAAATTTTTTGCGTTAATTTCTGGAGTGTTTCTGAGGCATGCTATCAAAGAACACTGACACAACAGATTTTGTGACTTGGAAATCCAAACATTCTTTTTGTGAGAAAAAGAACTGAGTTTCCAAGAAGGATCTTATAGATGAGCTTCTTTTTTTTTATTTGAGTTGGAGTCTCACTCTGTCACTCAGTCCTGAGTGCGGTGGCATGCTCACGGCCACTGCAGCCTCAATCTGCTGGGCTCAGGCGATCCTTTCATCTCAGCCTTCCAAATAGCTGGAGCTACAGGCGATTCCACCAATTCCGGCTAATTTTTTGATTTATTGTAGAGACAAGGTTTCACCAAGTTACCCAGGCTGATCTCAAACCCCTGGATTCAGGCAATCCTCTTGGCTGGAACTCCCAAAGTGTTGGGATGACAGATGTGAGCCATTTCACCTGGCTAGATGAGCTTCTTAAAACAATCTATTAGCCAGATATTCTATTCATAAATATAAAACATTATACAAGGCTGGGCCCCTAATATATTGACTCAAACTGTATACATTTAGTCATTTCCATTTGGCAGGGCTGTTACCTATTTTACATAATAGCTAGTACACTGTTTATGCTCAGTAAAAGTTATTCATACTCTTTCATTTGTTTTAAACAAGTTCTAGTGAGTTTATTCATGTGCAAAAAATTCAAACAAAACAGATGAAGTGAAAAACTCCTTTTTAATTCCTACCAATTCCCATTCACCCAGAGGTAAACTCAATTAT
>CAUYQG010240029.1:0-27514 GCA_963574415.1 Tarsius wallacei | reverse complement strand
ACAGTCTTGCTTTGTCGTATAGCTTACTGTAACCTTGAACTCCTGGGCTCAGGTGATCCTCCTGCCTCAGCCTCCTAGGAAGCTAGGACTACAGGCACATACCACCACACCCAGCTAATTTTTTTTATTTTTAATTTTGTAAAGACGAAATCCCTCTATCAAATTCCTTACCTCAAGCAGTCCTCCCACTTTGGCCTCCTAGAGCACCGGGATTATTGGCATGAGCCACCATGCCTGGCGTAGGCACATTTCCAAATGGATTCATAATTGGGTTGGCAGACTTTTTCCAGAAACGGCCAGATATTAAATAGTTTAGGCTGTGAGTGCAATATACCTCTTGTCATATATTATTCTGTGTGTGTGTGTGTGTGTGTGTGTGTGTATGTGTGTGTTTTAATAATCTCTTACAGATGTAAGAATCAGTCTTAACTTTCTGGCTATAAAAGAACAGATAAAGCTATAGTTTGCTGACCCTTGATAATCTAGGTCCTCTATTAATAAGCATTTTGGGCCAGGAGCGGTAGCTCATGCTTATAATTCCAGCCTTTGGGAGGCCAAGGTGAGAGGATTGCCTGAGCCCACAGGTTTGAGACCAGCCTGGGCAACTTGGTGAGACCTCACTCTACAATAAATCAAAAAAATTAGCTGGGTGTAGTGGCGTGTGCCATAGTTCCAGCTACTTGGAAGGCTGAGGCAGAAGAATCGCCTGAGCGCAGCAGTTTGAGGCTGCAGTCGGTGACTATGAGTGTGCCACTGCACTCCAGCCTGAGTGACAGAGTGAGAGTCCAACTCAAAAAAATAAAATAAAAACTAAGCATTTTGGTTTTCAGGTGTGTGTCTTGTATTTTGCCATCATAAACAGTGCTAGAATGAAGGACCACTTTTAGAGTTAACACAGTATCCCTATCTCTTAACATTCTCTGATATGTATACCATATTTAGTCTTTACAGCAGCTTAAACTTTACCTCTGAAAGCAAGGGTCTTTCTGCTGATGCTTGGTAACTAATAACCTTTCCCGTCCACAGGGTCCTAACTTGATTATAAAGCAGCCAGACGAGTTGCTGGACAGCATGTCAGATTGGTGTAAGGAACATCATGGGAAGGTAACATTGCCAAATACGTAACAGGATTGCTGCTTTGGGGATCAGTAACAAGCTTGTTGCTCCCACATCCGAATCCTATACTATTGTTGGATGGTATTTTTAAAAAGGTTAGAGGAAGATTGCTTGGCAAGCCTGGGACACTCCTTGCTTGTTTCCTTTTCATCTTTGGGACCTCTCGAGATCATCTTCTCCTGAATGTCCTCTTTTTTTCTCTCCTACATTCAGTCTGTCGCGAACGCATTGTGGATTGTCAAGTATTACTCAAGTCAGTCTTTTGGATAAGGTTAGACATCAACTTTCAGAGAAGGGGGAATGCTGCTCTTCTGTTGATAGTTGTTTCTTCCCAGAGGTTATATCCTTGGACTTTGAGCACCGTCTTTTATGACTGTGTGGAAGTGCTATTAACAATCAGGAACGTAACTTATTTGGCCTGGATTCTTTAAGAAAAGAAATTGGTACAAAGATGGCAGTTTCAATTTGAACTTGAGCTCTAAAAATGGTCCATCTATGGTTATATTTGCCCATTGTTAGAAGTGAAGTTTCATTTCTGGATGCCTTTGAAAACTGACTTCATGTGTTTCTGGTGGGGGGCTGGGGATTCTCTCTTGCAGTCTGGTCTTACCAAGGCAGTGAAGGAGAGTACAATTACATTGCAGCAGGCAGAGTATGAATTTCTGTCCTTTGTACGACAGCAGACTCCTCCGGGGCTCTGTCCACTTGCAGGTAAAATGCAATCCTATGTGTACCTTGTAGATATTCTTCCATTGTAGTGGCTCAAGAAACTGCAGTTCCTGAAAGGCCAACCAAGACCATCTGTGTCTTCCACTTACCCTGCTTTGGGTTATACATGTTACTTTTGTGTTCAAGTTTCCTTGTATCGTTTATAACATGAATATTGGGAAAAATGCCCTGGAACCTGACAGGAACTCTGGGAAACATAGACTAACTCAATGAAATTTGTCCCCACATTTTTATTATGAGAAAATTTCACATGCACGGAAAAGTTGGATTTAGTAATTCTGAACTTTGTGTCCTGTTTGTTTTACCTATTTTTTTGTTGGACATTCAAAAATAAACTGCAGGCAGCATGACACTTCATTACTAAATACTTCATCAAGTATCTCCTAAGAATAAAGACATTTTCTTATGTAACACAATGTCATTATTGCATTAAAGATAATGACAAATCGTTGGCTATCACGTGATCTCTAGACCATATTCAAAGGTCTAATAGTTTTTGAACCAGTCTCATGCCTTTCATTTGGCTATTATGCTTCTTTAGCTTCAATCTAAAACTCTCCACCTTCTTTTCTCCCCATGTGACGTTAGTTTTTAGAGAGCCCAGACCAGTTCTGCCAGGATTTGTTCTCTGAAGGTGTATTTGCATTTCTGTTTGTAAATTGATGTAGTAACTCATGCTTTCCTTAAACATTTATTTAAAAATTTTGGCATTAAGTACTAGAGCATATATTGTATAAATGTTTTACCCAGCTAATGTGGCTGGTGTCTGTTTTAAAGTTCTCATTTAAAATTTAGTGTTTTTAATATAAACTGCTGTATGGAAACATGAATATGGATATGATTTGTTAAAAAATTTGGAATGTAAATAAAGGTTTACCTACTTATGTGATTTAGTTAAATTTTTAGTGTTAGTTGTGTGAATTTTGTGACACTGGGAGAAAGTTTGCACATCTGGCATGATCTTAAAAAGTAACAGATTTTGTGCATTATTTTAAGTATGTGGAATGATAATTTTATTCCTTTTGTCCATGAGGGCATTAGCAAATTTATTGTGAGCTAGACTGACTAAATACTTAGAAATCTGTACTTGTAAGCTAATCAAATGTATTTAAACCTGATATAGAAATGTAGAGGCACTTTTAGAAATTG
Organism: Tarsius wallacei; assembly: GCA_963574415.1. Lineage (NCBI taxonomy): Eukaryota > Metazoa > Chordata > Mammalia > Primates > Tarsiidae > Tarsius > Tarsius wallacei. Next base: position 24,520 of record CAUYQG010240029.1, on the reverse strand, counting down.
TTTGAGTTAAACAAAATCATCTCCATTTAAAATACAATTTATACATTTTGCTATCCTATTGTATAATACTAGAAATACAGAGATGCAGTATGCTTCGTGTCTTTCTAGGAAATTCAGTTCATGCAGATAAGAAGTTTCTTGACAAATACATGCCCCAGTTCATGAAACATCTTCATTATAGAATAATTGATGTGAGCACTGTTAAAGAACTGTGCAGGTAAGGGGTATATTTAGGTTCCATTAAATTGCCTCATTTAGCATGTTTTAATTGAGAATTTCTGGAAAGTAATTGAATAGAGCTGTAGAACTAAGGGGGCCAAGTGAGCTTGTATCTTCCTCATCCCATTCTTGCTTGTACAGGGCCTTAATTTATCCTGGACTGGTGAGAGTTGGGAGAAACAATGCCAGTGATCTTCCCTAGAACTCATTAATCCAGAAGATTTTTTGCACACTCATTCTGTGCCAGGCATTGGCCTATCTTCTGGGAGCATATGGAATCTAGTGGGTTGATCTATGTGTAAAAAACACCCTAAAAATACTCTCTACAATAATTCCTATAGTGGAAATGTCCACATAGACTCTTGAGGACCCAAGGGAAGCAGCATCTAACTGTGCCGGAACAGAAGAAATGGAAAGTCAGGGAAAGCGTTAATTAGGAAATAGCTTTTGACTGGGGCTTTGTAGAAGAGCGGACTTTTTCAGGATTTAATTGAGGAGGGAGCATTCCAGAGAGCTGGCAGAGGCATGAGAATGCGAGGGAGCAAGAAGCGAAGGCAAAACTTGTTCAAGGAATCACAAACCATTCATGAACGCTGGAGCACAGAGCATGAGGTTGGCGGAAGTGGGAGGTGAGGCTGGGGCGTGAAGGGCTTGTATTCCGTGCTGACGACATTCAGTTGTGTCGTGTAAGGGGTGGGGTTCCTCTGAGAAAGTGTAAGTAAATGAGTGAGACAGTTAGATCATTCTGACAAAAAAATGACAAGAGTGATAGGGAGATAAAAAGGAGCCTCTTGCATCATCTTGGAGACAAGAATGAGCTGGGGAAATGGCAGAGGGTGGCAGTGGGTGGGGGGCTGGAGATAAAGGAGCAAGAGGGCCATTTGGCAGACGCTGAATGCTCCAGTGAGGGAGTGAGGACAAGGGGGTACAACGTGACACTGGTGTTTCTAGTTTGGGCGGCTTGGGTGAATGATGGAGCCCTTCAATGGAAAGGGAAAATAAGAGGAAGCATAGATTTGGTGGATGGGGCAGGGGAGGCATTGAGAATGAAGGGTGTGGTTTTATGTATGTTGAATTAGAAGTGTCAGGGAGATTTTTACGTGGAGAAGTCCAGTGGGTGGCTGGGTATCTATGGTGGAAACTCGAGAGAGGGCTGGGTTGGAGTTGCGGATTCAGGAGTCTTCTCCTTTGATGAGCTTGCTCCAAGAGAATGTCCAGAAGAAAGAGAGGAGAGGGTGGAAGATGGAGTCTTCAGCAAAGAGGCGCCTTACCTTGAGCGTCATGGCTCAAACGCCTTTTTCAATGTTAATGGATTACTTGAAGGAGGTTATTATTCAGTATATTTGAGACAGCTTCCTTTGAGAGTTCCATTTTTGCCGTGTATAGACGCTGGTATCCAGAAGAATATGAATTTGCACCAAAGAAGGCTGCTTCTCACAGGTGAGTTTGAGTCCTACCAAGCACTTGCCTATCTGACACACACACACAGCCCCCATATTCCTGACTGCTTGAAGTAATGTCCCTTCTCCACTCTTTTTCCTTGAGGAAAAGATGAAGGTTGACTAGCATAAAGATAACATTTTTTTGCTATCAAGAATTCTGGTCAGGAGTCCAATATTCCATTCCGAGAAGGGTCATACAGTCTTTACTGCAGTTTTAAAACTCTTAGACATCTTGGTTTATAGATATGATGAAACAATCGGTAATCTTTCTAATAATGAGCAGTATTAACTTTCTTCCATAGAGAATATGGAATGGACCATTTGAAATTCTACAGTTGTCCTACTTTGATACTTTTTTAGTTTTTAGATTGTTTCTTTTGTCTATAGCCTTAGGCACAAGTACACAAGGAATTTAAAGTATATCAAGTGTCTTATACTGGTTCTTTTCATTTTTGTTTTGATTTTGTAGTCTTTCAGAAGAAACAAAACTTGATGTTAGATTTAGCAGCTGGCTAAGGGTAGTCTTCGAAGGGTGGCATTTGGTTCATCCATTTACTGAGCCCTACTATGTGCCATACACAGTTCTAGGCAAACAAAGAAAGACTAATCATTAAAGAGTCTGGGATTCTCACCTTTTTTTAAAAAATTGGCGTACATGGTCTCTAGCACAGTATTACAGGTCTAGAATACCTCATTTGAAACACTTGAAGTTTGGTATGTTGAGGATTCCAGAATTTTTCAGATTTTAGAAAGAAAATAGTGCCATTCGTATTGTTTATTATTATGTACTGTTGTTATTACTAACAAGGTTTGAGGAAGCAGTCCATAAGAAAACACACTGGTGTTTCTGCACTGAAATGCATGGCTATTCATACCAAGTGGCATCACTGGTGACTATCGGGAACCTCACATTAAGATTGGTGAGGTGGCCAGGTGCGGTGGCTCAGCCTGTAGTTCCAGCACTTTGGGAGGCCGAGGCGAGAGGCTTGCCTGAACGTGGAGGTTTGAGATCAGCCTGGACAACTTGGTGAGACCTCGTCTCTACCATAAATCACAAAGACTAACCAGGCGTGGTAGCGTGAGTCTGTAGTTCTAGCTGCTTGGAAGGCTGAGGCAGAAGGATCACCTAAACCCAGCAGGTTGAAGTTGTGATGGCTGTGAGCATGTTACTGCACTCCAGCCTGGGCAACAAGAATGAGACTTCAACTCAAAAAAAAATTTTTTTTTGGCCACATAACAGGTTATACTTTAGGTTTTCATGGCTGTTTTAGATTTCAGTACTGTGGATAAGAAATTGTTTACGTTTATTTAATCAGGCTGCAGTTGTGATAGAAGCCACAGAAATAATTCCTAAAACTCTTGCCTAAAAGTGTGTGCAGGGTGTTCTCTAGAAGAGGCCCTTGGCATGTCATTCAGAGCTTATTGATTTGCTTACACACTATTCTGATAATCTTGGGTACCTGATTTCTCAGAATACAACAGATAAGAAATGGCATGTAGGAGGAGAGGAGAGGCTCTTAGACAGAGGCGGGCCGCCACTGAGTATAGCACAGATCACCCAAGAGAGGAGGCCTCTGAATGGTTAGGCACTGTTTGATAATTGGTGTCTATTATGATGACTGAGTCATGGGTTACATTCAAGTAAGTCAGTGTATTTCGTTCAGGGATGTTATTAAGTATTGAGAAGTGTTCCTCAAACTGAGTTCCATGAGCTGTTAATACATATTCCACAAATGTGGTCAATTAAGTTGTGGAAATGCTTATATATAGCACAAACTCCTTTTGGGCATTCATAATATGGATTAGTATATTAAGTACTTTGCAAAGACCTTCAGAAAAAAGAAAGTTTATTTGTGTTTTTCCTGAACTTACTTGAACCTGGAATTTTGTTTTTTTCCTCTGTGGAGCACATCACTATCTTATAGAACAATTTAGGAAACTTTACTCTTTTACGTTTTATAATTGTTTTATAAAGGTTTTTTTTTTGAAAGCAGGATTTATTGAGAAGATAAAAATCTCCCACAGTGGGAGGGGACCCGAAGGGATTGCCCATTTTTTAAAAAACATTTTAAAGAGAATTGCTTTACGGAAGTTTTCTACTTTTGGATGATGCCCGATAGTTAGTGGCATTTACAGTAGTACCTGTTGTTCTTGGGTCATTTATAGAAAGTTAAAATGATTTCCCTCTCCTGTTTTTGGACATTTCATTCAGTGTGATATGTTTGCTTGTAGGGCACTTGATGACATTAGTGAAAGCATCAAAGAACTTCAGTTTTACCGAGATAAAATCTTCAAGAAAAAAACAGATGAGAAGAAGAGGAAAATTATAGAAAATGGGGAAAATGAGAAGACCGTGAGTTGATGCCAGCTCCCATGCTCCACTCCGTAGCTCTCTGGAGGCAACAACCTCTGGTGGTTTTGGTTTTGTTTCTCACTGATTGCTTGGCACAGCACCTTCTTTCATTTAACTTGGATCTCCAGATAACTCGGGCAGACAGCGTCTGAAATACTATTTTTCTCCTAATATGCTCTTTCCATTATGACACAGCAGCTCCTCTGTGAGTACCAGGTCATGTCCATCCCTTGGTACATATCTGCATTTGCTTTTAGATTATTTCTTTTGTTTAATTAATAAGTAAATAAATAAATAATAAATAAATAAATAAATAAATACAAATACATAAATAAAGCTAGTTCTATTGAAATGCAAACCTTTTTGTACCATCTGTTTTTTAGTAGTTTAAGCATTGGGAAAAAGATGGCTTCTTTTTAGGCTCTTATAATGCAATTAGGAATGGATTAATAAGTTTCTTATGTCCAACAGGAAGTGCACTTCTTTGGTTTTGCTTTGCAAGTCAAGAATAGAATAACTGGAGATAGGTTCAAAGAAGCCGATTTGGGCTCACTGTTACAGTTACGGAAAAAACTGGGATAGACTGCTCTTCACTGCATTCAGGAAGTTCGATTCAGACAGGGATTCTGTAGTAGTAACTTACAGAATTATCAAGGCTTATTGATAAGTAAGTAATAAGGCTTATTTATGTGCAAGGCAATCACTGTACTTGGTTTCTAGAATGTGAATAGCTTGCTGCCCTAGGCCTAATGGTTAGTAAATACCTGAGAAAGGATTTCAATTTGAATACGTTAATTCCTAAGTTTTATGTAACCTGGACCACAGTACTAAGGTGAATCCTCAGCCAGAGGGTACAGTAGAATCATCTGTAGAATGCATACATCTCATTTCTTTGTGCACCTCTGTCTTATAATTGTCCCTTTAAGATAAGAAATCAAAATTGAGAAAGGCCTACAGGTGAACTGCCTCTCCGTGAAAACGTCTTTGGTCTCTAATTCCATTTCTGTTCGATTATAGTCATATGAACATAGTAGTGTGATCCTAGTGTGTGATACCTACAGATACAGAGATCACTAGACTAGATCACAGCAATCTCATAATATTTTCATTGGAGTAGCACTCTGTGGTGTACTAAATTGTGTTTCCTGTTCTACAAGTGTATCAGTGGATAGAGAGATTTTAGAGTAACTTTTTCCAAATGAATGAATTAAAACTCACATTCACGAGTCTAGTAAGTATGAGTTGATGAAAACATACGTCTACTGATTTTCTGAACTCTGTGCTTTCTGTTTCTGGAATGACATGGGTTTTAGCTCATGCACCAACTTCAGTGGTTTGGAAGGCAGGACCGGGTAGTAAGGTTGACCCTTGAACTACATGGGTTTCAACCACGTGGGTCCACTTACTCATAGAGTTTCTTCCACCTCCGTCACCCCTGAGGTAGCAAGACCAACCCCTTCCTCTTCCTCCTCCTCCTTTTCCTCCTTGGCCTACTAAACAGATGAGGATAATGAGTTTTATGCTGATCCACTTCCACTTAATGAATAATAAATATAATTTATCTTCCTCAAGATTTTCTTAATATTTTCTTTTCTCTAGCTTACTTGATTGTAAGAATATACTATATAAGGCATATAACGTACAAAATATATGTTAATTGGCTATGTTATCATTATCAGTAGCAGGCTATTAGTCATTAAGCTTCTGGTCAGTAACAGGCTATTAGTAATTAAGTTTTAGGAGAGTAAAAAATTATATGCAGATTTTTGACTGTACAGGGGCTTGGTGACCCTAACCTCCATGTTGTTCAAGGTTCAACTGTAGTTAAGAATAGGCCTCATGGGCTGGGCATGTTGGCTCACACCTGGAATCCCAGCACTTTGGGAGGCAGAGACAAGAGGATTGTCAGCCCAGGGGTTTGAGACCAGCCTGTGCAATTTGATGAGACCCCATCTCTACAATAAGTTAAAAAAAATGCAGATGTGGCATGTACCTGTGGTCCCAGCTACTTGGGAGGCTGAGATGGAAGATTTGCCCAGCAGGTCGAGGCTGTGGTAGCCATGAGCGTGCCACTGTACTCCAGCCTGGGGGAAAGAGTGAGACTCTGATTCAAAAAAGAAAAAAAGAAAAGAAAAAGACTAGGCCTCTGGAGTCAAACTCTGGATCCAAGTCCAAGCTCCTGACATACTGAGTCACTTTGGCAAGTTCACGTCTCTGAGCTTCAGTTTCCATAACTGTAAGATGAGGTTAATAATGGTACTTAACTCAAAGAATTGCTGTTAGAATTAGATGCTGTTCATATAGTTCTGCGCTCAGTGCAGTGGGCACCGCATAATAGCTAACTGATATTGATGATGGATTTGACTTAGTTCAGGTACTCTGGAATAAGACATTATGATTGATTAGTTGTGATGGTTGGGGGCACTGTCTTAAATCAGTGTTATCTTTTTTTTTTTTTTTTTTTGAGTTGGAGTCTCACCCTGTCACCCAGACTGGAGTGCAGTGGCCGCTCCCGGCCACCGCAGCCTCGACCTGCTGGGCTCCAGGATCCTTCCGCCTCAGCCTTCCAAGTAGCTGGAACTACAGGCGCACGCTACCACACCCGGCTAATTTTTTGATTTTTATTGTAGAGGTGAGGTCTCACCAAGTTGCCCAGGCGGGTCTCGAACCCGCGGGCTCAGGTATTCCACTCACCTCAGCCTCCCAAGGCGTGGGATTACAGGCTGAGCCACCAAGCCCGGCTAATCAGTGTTATCTTAATGCCTAGGACTGACTATATCATGCTGGGAACTATTAAAAACTTCACTAACAGTTACAGAATTTTCAAGGTTTATTGATAATTAAGTAATAAGGCTTATTTATGCACAAGGCAGTCACTGTACTTGATTTATAGAATGTGAATAGCTTGCTGTCCTAGGTGTGACCTTGACTTGATGTAGTATTCCCAACTAAAATCTGGCAAGATGATCTTTGCCCTCACTTGTCTCTCGGAAACATTATAAATTCTAATGGGAGAATAGATAGAAAACACTGGGCTTAAGAAAGAGCCTCGTAGGAACCAGATACTGCTAGGAATGCCTCAGGATTTCTCCCATACAGCTGGCTGGTTTAGTCATCAGTTTAACTGAGCCATGCCATTTAGTTTAACAACGTTTAACTGCTAGTGTTTATTTTAAATATTCTGTCACTTGAACAGGCACCTTACTGATTTGGTCCCCTCTTCTGTGTCTTCATTATGTAACACTGTTGTCCCAAATGGAGCTTGTGTTGGATTTTAGTAGAATAACTGGCAGTCTGTGAGATAAGCAAAACCAGTCTGATGCAGGCATATATGAAGACATGATGGTTCAGTGATTGGTTCACTATTAAGTCTGCTTAAAGATAAGGATTTTACATTTGTAGTGCTGGTATTTAGGATTTCACAGGGGATTCCTGAAGCTATGAAGTAATTTCTGTGAAGTGAACTGCAGTGCAAATTGGTTTAAATATAACTACAGTTTGAAAAATGATCAGTGCGTTTGCTTAGTAGAGCTTGCCATTCCAGTGCTCTTGGGGGCCTCTCATTTGGTGGTGGTTCTGTCTGTGCAGTCATTATCCTGCAAGCTATTTTCTTTGGATCATCCAGGTGTATTTCTCCCACATTAAACTCATGAGGTGAATGAATCGGTACAGATGCTCTTTGATTTATGATGGGGTTACATCCCAATAAAGCTATTGTCAGTTGAAAATATCATTAAATCCAACATGCATTTCATACATCTACCAAATAGGAGAGCTTAGCCTAGCCTATCTTAGATGTACTCAGATCATGTACATTAACCTGTAATTGGGCAAAAATTGTCTAACACAGAGCCTATTTTATAATAAAGTATGGAACATGTAACTTGTTGAATACTGTGCGAAAAGGGAAAAAAAGAATGGTTGTATGGGCACTCAAAGCATGATTTCTACTGCTTCCGCCATCATAGTAAAATAATCATTAAGTCAAACTGTAAGTTGAGAACCATCTATTTTTTGATGATAGTATTCAGCCAGTATTCCGTGAGTACTCTAGCCATGGTACAGAGTATGTGGGCAAGAAAGACCCTATTTTTTTTTTAAGCAGTTTAGCCATAGGAGAGGAGAATGAAATGTGAGACACCTGTGTTTTCTCATTTACAAACAATATATCTCTTTGTTAAGAAACTAGCTGACAAATTTATAGGGAAATTAAAAGTTTCCTTTGGGCGAACTGGTGTTCTTATACGTGTAAGCCTAAAGAAAAAAATAAGAGCTAGTCATCATGTTCAAGTGCGATTTTGTCACATTGATTGCTTTGTGGTCATGCCTGAGTGTCCCAGGTTCACTCAAATACTCTAACATTTTGAAAAATTAATAAGCAGTAGGGACAGTGGAAAATTGCTTGTTGCTAGGATAAGCCATATGTAGCAAATTGATGAGGGCAAAAGCCATTATATTTCATATCTATTGATGAGCACAAAAACTGTTATATTTTATTTTTGTTGATGAGAGCAAAAGCTATTCATATCTATTGATGTACAGTCGGCTCTCAGTACCTGTGGGGGATTGTTTCCAGGGCCTGCTGTGGACACCAAAACCCATGGACGTTTAATAAAATGGCATAGTATTTGCATATAACCTAAGCACATCCTCCTGTATACTTTAAATCATCTCTAGCTTACTTAAAATACCTAATACAATGTAAATTAGAAAATAATGCCAAGGGAAAAAGTCTGTACATATTCAAAATATTTTTGATCTATGGTTTGTTGAATCACAGTTGTGGAACCCACTGATACAGAGGGCCAACTGTATGTGTATGTCTGTTGTAAAAATTGAGTTTTAGTTATTTGCACAAAGCCTTTAATTTTATGTGGCTCATGGTAAAACTATAGATAGTCACAATAGTAATATAAACGAAGAATTGATCTCTAGTGGAGCATTTTCTAACGTGTAAAGAAATAGTGTGGCTTCAAAATCCCTTTAAAAAGAAGGAAATGTAAGTCTTCATTCGACTAGAATAACAGGCAAATGCAATAGCTGACATGTAAAGCTGGATGCATAGGCCCCAAGCCTGAATCTGGTCTTCGGGGTAATTCAGTTTAGTTTTATACCACTGGTATGATAGGATATGGAAAACAAGAGTGTCTCAGTAGGAATAAGCCCTAGAAAATGGGAAGGTTGAGCATGGGACAAAATATGTTCTTTTACAAATGAGAACATAGCATGAACAGTTTGCAGAATCCTTGGGGATCCAGGATAAGATACATAATTTTGGTTACACAACAATATGACTGTACTTAATGCCACTGTACTGTAAACTTAAAAATGACAAAAATGTTAAAGTTTATATTATATGTATTCTACCAAGCACTTGTATATACTCATGCAAAATGTGTGTAATCTTCCACGACCCATTTTCAGAATGATCCTGTCTTAGGACCCACATTTTCAGGGACCAGCTTGAAGGAGTTGAACTCTGGGACCCTTGTTTGTTTATACCTTTAGGAAGAGGGACTTCCCTTTGTTTCCCAATTTGGAATAACAGGAAGTGGACAGTCTAAGATGGTGCTTTCTTTTACGTCAGCATCAAAGTGGAATGAGGAATTGCTGTTTTTGTTTACAGATAAAGGAAACTTAACAAGTTAATATTTTTTAGGAGCGTCTAGCCTCCTTACCTCCAAATTTAGCCACGTGAGAGGGAGAAAGAGACGCTTCTGAATTCTGAGTTAGGGTACTCTCCGGGTAATCTAAGTTAATAGGTTCACGGCGGCTGCCTTGGAACCTAGTTCTATTTTGTTTCTGTGGAAAAATTTCCATTTTGAATTCTGTTTCACCAGCTTACAATTTATATCGAGCAATAGGATTGATTGTTAAATTAGACACTGTATATAGTGTCATTCTGTCACTCATTTTGGTGGTACACTCTTTGTCCAAATTTTTCATTTCTCTTGTATTCCCTCTTACCTTTACCATCCTGCAGGCTCCAAAATACCTTGTTATAGCTTTCTATCTTATTCTGTTTTTAAAGTCTTCTGCAGAGATAAGTTAGCATGATAACCCAATCTTTTTTTTTTTTTTTTTTTTTTGAGTTAGAGTCTCACTCTGTTGCCCAGGTTGGAGTGCAGGGGCACGCTGCTCACGAACACCACAGCCTCGACCTGCTAGGCTCAGGCGATCCTTTCACCTCAACCTTCCAAGCAGTTGGAACCACAGACCCGTGCTACCATACTCGGCTAATTTTTTGATTTATTATAGAGACGAAGCCTTGCGAAGTTGCCCAGGCTGGTCTTGAACCCCTGGGCTCAGGCAATCTTCTTGTCTCCAACTCCCAAAGTGCTGGGATTATAGGAGTGAGCCACAGTGCCTGGCAGCCCAATCATTTTATGTTTTTAATTAACAACTAACAGAAACAATTTTAGAATTGAAGGGTAGCACAGATGTTAAGGAGACTATGAAGATAGATTCTAACCCTCACTAAACTGGAATTGGAGCAAAGGTTGCTACTCTTCAACTCTTTTTGTTGAAATATAAGCTTCCAGAAATGTGAGGTTGGCATTACGTGCCCCAGGGCCAACTCTTCCTCTTCAGACTATTGACGTTGGTTTTACATAGCTTTGGGTTTTATGAATAGTGAATTTTTTACATTATCTGGGTACTCTCTAGAGGTTGCCAACTTTTATTTTACCAAATAAGGATGTTAAAAACACCATCTGCTATTGCCATCATTGCATACAAGAAAAGACATTTTAAAACACACAAAGGAAGGACATATTTTCAGAATAAAGGACAGGTACTTTACATTGAATACATTTAGCTTTGTCCTTGCTTGCTTCATTGAACTTTAAGTTGGTTAAAAAACACACAGACTTCATCTTGGGCATATATCAGTCCCCAGGTTGTAGTTTGGGGATCACTGGTGTGTTTACTCCTGGGACGTCTGTCCAAAACCTTCTCCTGGAGCAGAAGGGAGAAGTTACATGCTATACTACTAAAATTACTCTTTTTTGCAAGTTAATAAAGGAAAGGACTGTAAAAATATCCAAAAAGCCTCATTGTAATTTGGTCTAAAATTGTGTGGTATGTTCATGATCAGAGCATCAAATGAAGATGCTTTGTTCGTGTGCTTTACACTACTGTTAACCTTATACAGTCTTTCCAAGTGATTCTAGAAATGTTGCAAATTCTTTGGTTATTTGAACTTTTCCTAGTTTTGACATTCTGAAATTGTTAATTGTGACTGTTAGCCATAAAGCCTGATGTTCAAACATGGGCTTTCTGAGAATGAGTGGGAGGAAGGGACAGATAAGAGTTTTAAAATTACTCTAGAGTTTTAGATATTACCTGAAAAAGTTAAAAATAATTGCACTTAAATCCTGAATCTATTTTAAGTTGGAAGAATATGGATACGTGATTCCTGTGTTAATACCAGTTTTTGAGGAAAGCTTGAGGTCCACTTTTATACACTGAGTTACTGAAAGACCCTTGGGAGTGGGGTGTTCTTGACCACTGATAACGTTATGTATGAGCGAATGGTCCATGTTTTGGAAATTTCTTCTTTGAAAATATATAGCTCAGCCTGGTATGGTGGGCTCACACCTGTAATCCTAGCACTTTGGGAAGCCAAGGTGGAAAAATTGCTTGAGCCTAGGAGTTCAAGACCAGCCTGGGCAACATAGTGAGACTTTGTCTCTATGAAATAAATAAATAAATGCTACTTGGAAGGCTGAGGCAGGAGGATCACTTGAGTCCAGGAGGTTAAGACTGCAGTGAGCCAAGATTGCACCACTGCACTCCAACCTGGGTGACAGAGTGAAACCCTGTCTAAAAAATTATATACCTATCCCTGTCTTTTTGTCTATCTATCTATCTATCTATCTATCTATCTATCTATCTATCTATCTATCTATCTATCTAATCTATCATCTGTCTAATTTATCATATCATCTATCTATCTATCTATCTATCTAAAACTACTTACATGTGACAGCACACACCCACATTTCTGGAGAACTAAATTAGGCATTATTTGACAGAAAATAATTTATGATTAATAATTCATTGTTTTACTTATTTTAATTCACATTTATTGATGTTTCTAATTTGTATTGTGTATTGTTCTAAAAAACTGAGGATCTGGCAAGGACTTAGTCTGAAATATCTCTGCCCTCAGAGTTTAGAGTCTAGTGAGCAAGCTGGACAGTAATTAAGAAATAATTGTGATATTTAAAAAAAGATGTGTGGTAAGGACAAATGGCGGTAGGGGCTGAGGAGGAGGAAAGGCTACTTTAAATAGGGTGGTTAGTGCAGGTGCCTTGATTAGGTGACATTTAGTCTGGTCCAGAATGATGGGAAGGAGGCTGCAGACGGCACAGAGAACAATGACCTTGAGGCAGCAAAGAACTTCGTGTCTTCTTGGAACTATCAGAAAGTCAACTTGGATGGGGCATGATGGCTAAAGAGAAGGGGACAATTTAGGCTCTATGTAATACAGCCCTAGCAAGTGTTTGCTTAATGAATGAATACATGAGTGAAGTTTTTTACAACCTTAATTCTGGCAAGTCCTTATTGCAATCTAAAAGTAATAATGAGTCAGTGATAATTATCACTGGGATGTTGGACCAACTGGTCAACTCAGACTCTAGGGCAGCATGTCATTTGGGTGCCCAAATTTTAGGTTCCATGGTATAGACCCAGAAGTTTGATTTCATCCATATGTAAACAGTGGACTAACCCCTTGAGGAGGAACTTATTCCAACCAAACAGACAAGGACAGAATGCATGATTCAGAATGCTCATCAATTTACATTTGGAGTAGTCAAGTGACCAAAATACCACATACACAACATTTCTTTTTCCAGCTTTGGAGCACTGGAAAATTGAATGAGTAATGACGATCCTACTCAGTAAATGTAGCCTAAGACCAAGGAGGTCTTGAGGAATATTATGTATAGGACAAGTTGAGGCTTGACGAAATATCCTTGCTTCATGGTGAAGAATACTTCAGTATTACACGTTCTCTCATCATCTTTTTAGGTTGGGACTGGCTTTCTGTGTATTTTTAGGTCACTGGTTTTCGTTTTTTTAGGCTTTCTTTCTCACCTTCTTTTGAGTCTTTTTGCTTTGTGGGTTTTTTTCGTGTGTATTGTATGCTACTTTTTTCTGATGAGAAAATAACAGGTGAATATCATAGAAAAGAACTATGCTATACAGAGACCACCACTGTTAATATTTTGATGCTTGTTCTTTTTTCTATGCATCTGTATAATGTAGCAGGGTGCTCAGTGAGAGAACTTTAAAAGGTAGTTCTCATGTCATAAATGTTTAACATTGACAGCAGATTGTGTCAGAGGTGACAGCAAATCATCTTTGAATAGCCCTTTAATCTGCTTTAGCAAAGTTATCAAAATGCCTCATTAGTTGTACAATTATAATACAAATATCCTTGTGTTTTTTAATAATGTAGATAATCAGAATGCAAATAAGTCAAATGGAGATATTAAATAATCTGCTTAATAATGTAAATGATTCTTATTGAGGGAAGGTACATCTCAGTAGAGATTTATTTATTTAAAAGATTTTTTTTGAGGTAAGGTTTCACTGTTACCCAGGCTGGAGTGCAATGGCATGATCATAGCTCACAGTAACATTGAACTCCTGGCCTTCGTCTCCAAAGTGCTGGCATGAGCCACTGCACCAGGCCTACACTTTTTAAAAAAAAATAAGAATTTAAGACATATGCAAAAGTTAAGAGTCAAAAATAATGACCTTGCATGGCCCTTTACCCAGCTGGAACAGTTCTCTCTCTACTCTTATGTCCTTTTCATCTGTTCACTTTCCCCACAGATTATTTTATAGCAGTCCTCACTCCTCATATCATTTCTTCTGTAAATTTTTCAATCTGTATCTTAAGTGATTAAGACTATACAAAAGGAAATAGAAACCAGGATATGGTGAATATCCCTAAAAAATTAACAATGATGTCTCAGTATTATCATATAGTAATTATCCACAATTTCTTGTTCTAAGTTACTCACATATCATTTGCAGTTGTGTCTAATGATTCAACCAGAATTAGGTGTCATTTTTACTGTGCTTTCCCTTTTTTTTTTGTTTTGAGTTGGAGTCTCTGTTGCCCAGGCTGGAAGTGCTCATGGCCACCGCAGCCTCGACCTGTTGGGTGATCCTTCCACCTCAGCCTTCCAGTTAGCTGGAACTACAGACGTGTGCTACCACGCCCGGCTAATTTTTTGATTTATTGTAGAGACTAGGTCTTGCCAAGTTGCCCAGGCTTGTCACGTACCTGTGGGCTCAGGCAATCCTCTCGCCTCAGCCTCCCAAAGTGCTGGGATTTCAGGCTTCAGTCACTGCACCCGGCCCGTTTTCATACTCAATTCTTTGAAGTCAGTCACTCAGCACAACCCATATTTAAAGATGGGGAGGGTTGAACTTGGCCTTCTGCTGGCAAGGGTTGGGGTTATCCAGAGTTATGTCCACATCAGTTTTCTTTTTCCTGGTAGTCTTGTTGGAGATGGTAAGGAGTGGAAGATGAAAGAAAGGACTGAGATCTGAGTAGACGTTTCAGGAGAATGTAAGGAAAAAGGTGCCCAGAGGAGCTCCCAGGCTGGTGACCCACCTGTAGGAGCTGTGATGCCCAGTGGAAATCTTGACATTTTCTTTTCATGCATTATTCAGTGACTGTAATGAGATTTATTAAATGCTTACTGTCCAGCATCAGCATTGGCTAGCAAAGCAAGATTCAGAGAAGTGAAACATACAAAGCTCTGGCAATAAACCAGCCAGTGGTTTTCGGAGAGAGCCGTAGAACAGTAGTCATCAGTGCGTGGCCTGACAGTTAAGTTCAATTAACTTGCCACTGTGCGCTTACATTGACGGCACTGTACAAACAACTCGGTATGGTTTCCTAACCTTGGTGTATCAGTGTCTCACAGCTGTGTTTGTGTCGACGTGGGGTGGTGTCTTGCTGAGTGGCGTTCATTATTGTGGTTGCGTGTTTCTGTGTGCCATCGTGAAAATGTCAGAACTTGAATCAGAACAACAGACAGACGTTAAATTTCTTGTTAAACTTGGCAAGAGTGGAAGTGAAGTCAGGGACAGGTTAGTCCAAGTTTATGAGGGTAATGCCATGAAGAAAATGACAGTTTACAAATGGATTAAACGTTTTTCTGAGGAGAGAGAGCGTCACTGATGAAGGGAGGTCAGGACAACCGGTAATGAGCAGAACTGACAAAAACATTGCAAAACATGTGCATAAAATCCATCAGCAGACTGTGAGAAGCACAGTAGACCAAATAAACATCCATAGAGAAACAGGAAAATCTTAACTGAAAATCTTGGCATGAGAAAGGTGTGTGCAAGCATGGTCCCAAAAGAGCTCTTGCATCATGGCAATGTGCCAACTCACACAGCACTGAGACAGGATCTCACTCTGTCATCCAGGCTGGAGTACAGTGGTGTAATCCCAGCTCACTATAGCCTCGACCTCCTGCACTCAAGTGATCCTCCCATTTCAGCCTCCTGAGTAGCTGAGACTACAGGCGTGTGTCACCACACCAAGCTAATTTTTTATTTTATTTTTTGTAGAGATGAGGTTTTACTATGTTTCCCAGGCTGTTCTTAAACTCCCAGACTCAAGCAATCCTTCTGTCTCAGCCTCCCAAAGTGCTGGGATTACAGGTATGAGCCACCATGCTAGGATATAGTTTTATTACAGAACTTTACTTTTAAAATATTTATTGTAGCTAAAATGTGTCTTTGTATATATATTGTTTACTTGCATCTTATTATTATTTTATTGAACTGTTCTTTCCTGAGGTTGTTTATGGTAGTCTTTTAAAAGAGGAAGCTTCTGGTAGTATAAACCCTTTTTCTATACCATTGTTTTTTATTGGGTTCTACCCCTTATTATTTTTGGGGGGTATACTCTTTTGCTTATCTTCAGCTTGGCTTAGTTATTTTTCAACTTTCCCTATTTCCTGATAGATGTGTTGGGAGCCACAGATTTCCTTCCCTCTAACAAACTTGACCCAGTGAGCATACACATAGAACACTGTCTCCAACAACTTCTAAATAAACCTTGTTTTCAGTCATACCATAGAGAATTACAACAAAATTGGAAGATTGGAATAATTCAGAGAATATTATGAGACCAATGCAATTAAGTTATGAATCAATAAGGGGTAACTTGAAAAATTATATATAGTTCCAAATAATTCAGGTTACAGAATAATTTAAATAGAAATTAGGAAATATTTAAAACTGAAGGGCCAAGGAAACACTACAGATAAAACCTTTTAGAGTGCAGCTAGACAGTGCTTTGTGGGAAAATTATAGCTGTACATTCTTAGGATTAAAGGTGAAGAGAATAATGAAATAGTGAGGAAAAGTTAGTGAAATAGAAAATGAATATTCAGTAGTGAGTATTCATTAGAGAGTTGCAAGAGTAAGCTAAAAGGAATAATAAAACTGACAAACTTGGCAAGATGGTTCAAGAAGAAGAAAAGACATATCACCAATATCAGGAATGACAAAGACTTCAGATGGTGCAAGCAGGGAAGAGATAAGAAAATAATGTGAACAGCAGATAACATCAGGCTACAATGTGATAACCATTTCATACCTATTCAAATGGCAAACATCAAGGGTCTGACAGTACCATGTGTTAGAGAGGATGTGTGTGTATCAACTTGTATTCATTGCCTCCCAATCCCAATGTCATTTATTTCTCTTTGTGGGCTATAGCTCCAGTGTGATGATCAATAGCATTGGTAGTGGATATCCTCAACAAGCTCCCAGTCTTGGGAATGCTTTGAACTTTTACCATTACAAATGAGGTTTGGAGCTGGGCTCGGTGGCTCAGCCTATAATCCCAGCACTTTGGGAGGCCAAGGCGAGTGGATTGCCTGAGCCCCCGGGTTTGAGACCAGCCCGGGCAACTTGGCAAGAACTCATCTCTACAATAAATCAAAAAATTAGCCGGGTGTGGTGCCGCTTCTGGAAGGCTGAGGTGGAAGGATCACCTGAGCCCAGCAGATCGAGGCTGCGATGGCCGTCAGCATGACACTACACTCCAGCCTGGGCAACAGGGACTCCACCTCCCCACCCCCCACAAAAAAAAGAATATACTTTTTCCATTCCCTTGTCCATGTGCATCTGGATTGTTGCCAGGTTTTTGCTTTAACAAATAATGCTGCTATGAACTTCTTGTACATTTTTCCTAGTATATATTTGCAAGTTTCTTCAGAATCTAGAAGTGGAAGTGTTCAGCAGATGAGTATATAAATGTTTATTAAGATAATGCCAAACTGTTTCATAAAATGGCTGCACCAAATCACATTCCCACCAGCACAGGGTGTCTACAGACGACACTACTGCAAACATCAAACATAATTCTTTTTTTTTCTTTTGAGTCAGAGTCTCACTCTGTTACCCAGGCTGGAGTGCAGTGTTATGATTACAGCTCACTGCAGCCTCAACCTCCTGGATTCAGGCTGTCCTTTCACCTCTACCTCCCAAATAAGTGAGACTACAAGCACATGCCACCATGCCCAGCTAATTTTTTTTTTTTTTTTTTTTTTGTAGAGGTGAGGTCTTGCTCCGTTGCCCAGGCTGGTCTCAAACTCCTGTCCTTAAGCAGTCCTCCCATCTTGGCTTCCCCAACTGCTGGAATTACAGGCATGAGCCGCCACGCCCAACCCAAACGTCATTTTCTCTCTCTCTCTCTTTTTTTTTGTTGGAGTTTCACTCCGTTGTCCACTCACCACCACCCCAGTGTTGACCTGCTGGACTTAGGCAATCCTTCTACCTCAGCCTTCCAAGTAGCTGGAACTACAGGAGTGCCACCACACCTGGCTTATTTTTTGATTTATTGTAGAGATGAGGTCTCACCATGTTGCCCACGCTAGTCTCGAACCCATGGGCTCAGGCAATCCTCTTACCTCCACCTCCCAAAGTGCTGGATTTGAGCCACTGTGCCTGACCTTAAAGCATATTCTTAAGTTAACATTATATTGACATAAAAATGATTGAACAACATTTATATTCAGAAATTCTACAATATAAAATTGAGTGAAATAATTAAGTTCCAAAGCTTAAATGTACTAGATACTCAAAGTCAGAGCAACTTAACTAAGGAACGTATGCTTCAGAAATATATATGTGTGTATGTATCAATATTGATATCTATATATAGATATATCAAGAATAATTACAAGATTTAGGAAATATTCTGATGAAGGGAGGTGGAGGCGGAATGGAGGAAGATCAATAGTGGTATACAAATGTCACTTTTCTTGTTTCTGTGTTGGGTTCACATTTTTTATTATTAAAAAATAAAAATGGCTTGTATGAACCAATGATCAGAGTGCTATGAAGCAAGAATTTTGAGCTCAACAAACATTAAAATATCAAATAACTTAGCATATTGACATACTAAGGGGCTAAAAATTGTATGAGCACTTAGTAGATATGGAAAATCATTTGTTAGAAGTCAACATCTATTCATGATTAAAGGAAAAAAATCAAACAAACTAGGAATACAAGGCAATTTACCTAAACCTGGCAGAGGGTGTCTACAGACAATGATACTACATACGTCAAACATCATTCTTAATGAGTTCAAAGTATTCCGGGACTGGGAACTTGTCAAGTATGCCTACAACCAATTCTGTTGATCATCATACTGGCGCTAGCCCACATAATAAGTCAATAATGAGAAACAAATGATGTTAGGATTGGAAGGCAAGTCATAAAACTGTCACTACCCATAGATGATTTGATTATCTATATGGACAACCCAAAAGAATATACAAAGTATTTTTTAGAAATAAGAATTTAGCAAGTTAGTTGGATTCAAAAACCACTACCTATGGTCCCAAACTGACAGGTTCAACTTACAATTTTTTTTGACTTTATAGTGGGCTTGTTGGAGTATTAAATATGTTATTGACTCATGATATTTTAAAATTGTGGTGGGCTTATCAGGACATAACTCCATTGTAATCTGAAGAGCATCTGCATACAAAAATCAGTTGCATATTGATCTGCCAGAAAATATAACTTAAGAAATGAAAATTTTAAAACGTAACCATTTACAATAGCCTCGAAAAATGTGAAATACACAGGAACACATTTAACAAAAGCTATACACACATACACACATGTGCACACAGCATAATGGAAATGATTGATAAATTCAATGGCATTGCAATGAAGTATGTCTTTTCTCTAAGTGTACCAAAAAGAAAGATACAAGTCACAGACTAGGTGTAGATAATTGCAGATCATATAATTGACAAAAACTGATACCCAATATACATATAAATGATTCCTACCAAGAAACAAAAAAGAAGCCCATTGGACAATGAAGAAAACACGAGAACAGGTCCTCATAAAAGAGGAAACTTGAATGTTTAATACATAGGAAAAAGTGTTCAGCCTTTGTTAATCAGGAAATACAAGTTCAAACTACAGCAAGAAACTGTAACATTCCCGCCAGGTTGGCAAATATTATATACAGTCGGATAATACCTGGGGTTTTAATGTAAAAGTCTCAAGCACTTACTGGTGAGAATGTAAATTGGTTCAACTACCTGGGAGACTAATTCGACATTGCTTAGTAAATTTAAACATATGTCTATCCTAAGATCCAGCAATTCTACGTCTAGATGTTTAACCTAGAGAAAATCTTGCACATATGAGTGTGTACAAGAAACGTGTAAGTATATTCATGGCAACCCTAATATGAAAGTAACTCAAGTATTTATCATCAGTAGGATTCATAATTAATTGTGGTGTGCTTATATGATACTGCAGGGAAAGCAACATCTGTAGCTAAATGCAGCAACATGGATGCATTTTACAGACAATTATTGAGCAAAATAAGCAGGATACAACATGATTTCATTTAACTGAAGTTAAAAGAACAGACATAATTAAGTAGTGTATTTTTAGGAACGTATGGGGTCTGACAATTAAGTTCGCAAACACATTCTGGGAAAAGTGCTACATACCTCATTGCTGAATACTACTATGGTCACCTTCGAAGTACTCCTCTAGGGAAGCTACGCACTGATGCCAGTGCCTAGTCCATCCATCAAAGCAATTTTGGAACTCTTTATGGAATGGCCATCAGAGCTGTCATCATATTACCGTTGATATTTCCTTTATCTTTGGGTAGAGAAAGTCACTGGGGGCCAGATCAGATGAGTAGGAAGGATATGTGAATGTGCACTGTCGTGATGCAAGAGCTCTTTTGAGACCATTTTTGCACACATCTTTCTCATGTGGATTTTCAGTTAAGATTTTCCTGTTTCTCTATGGATGTTTATTTGGTCTGCTATGCTTCTCACAGTCAGCTGATGGTTTTTATGCACAATTCAACAAATTTCACAATGTTTTTTGTCAGTTCTGCTCATTGCCGGTTGTCCTGACTTCTCTTCAGTGACGCCTTCTCTCTCCTCAGAGAAATGTTTAATCCATTTGTAAACTGTCATTTTCTTCATGGCATTATCCTCATGAACTTGGAATGACATGTCCCTGATTTCACTTCCACTCTTGCCAAGGTTAACAATAAATTTAATATTTGTTCGTTGCTCTAATACAAGCTCTGATATTCTCGTGATGGCACCCCAAAACATGCAACATCAATAATGAATGCCACTCAGCAAAACACCACCACACGTGGACACAAACACAGCAGTGAGGCACTGATATACCAAGGCTGTGAAACCTTACCAAGTTGTTTATACAGTGCTGCCAACATAAGCGCATGGTGGCAAGTTTGTGAACTTCATTGTCATGCCTCGTACATATCAGTGAAATGAGTTTAGGATAAGAGAATCGAAGTTAGGATGGTGGTTTACCTTTGAGAGAGAGGGAGACTGTGAGATTGGAGAAGGGTTACATAGGAAGTTTCTAAAGTTTGACAGTATTTTCTTCACACAAAATGTGCTTACCCACGTGTTTGCTTTATCATCTTTAATGCTACATACGTTTTATTTCCATACATATTTTACAATAAAAATACAATTACGTAGTCCCAGCTACTTGGGAGTTTGAGTTGGAAGGATAGCTTGAGCCCTTGAGTTCAAGATCAAGACCAGTCTGGACAACATATGAGCACCATATCTTTAAAAAAAAAATTAAATTAAAACACTTAAATGTAATAATGTATAAGACCTTAACATCTGCATGACATATAGAAAATATCAATACATGTTTATTATTTATTGTTTTATTATTAATATTAATAAAAATAATTCCCTCTAAATATAGTTGTAGTGGCATCTCACACATTTTTCAAGCACTGTTTTTATTTAGTTGAAGTATTTTTAAAACTTCTCTCATGCTTTTCTTTTTCACATGAGTATTATTTAGTAGACTATTTTAGTTTTCAGGCACATAGAATTGTTCAATCTATCTTTTTAAAAAAAATAATAGTGCTGCATTAGACTCGGAAAACAGTCTGTATGAAGGTAATTTTTATGACAGCTATTGAATAAATTTATTTGTAGCTTGAAATAAGAAAATGTACTTAGATGAATAAGAAATACCTTTATTGAAATTCCTGCAGTGAAAATAATTTTGGTATTGCAATACTGAAGCTCTCTATTCCATTTTTTCCCTTCTCTATTATAGTCTTGATTTTAATATCTCTATTTTTGATAACCCAAGGCTTCTTAGTACTGTTACTATAATGATATTACAGAATAGACTATGATTTTGTGTTTGTATGTATTGTTTAGTATTAATTTAGACTTCCACCAGCAGTGTAAGAGAGTACTCATTTTCTTGTCCCTTGGTGAGCAGTACTGGATAATACTAAAAAAATAATTTTTGGCATTGAAAGGATATGTATATATATATTCTGTTATATTTATTCCTTTACTTGTAATTAAAGTTTATATATATATATATTTCAACTTTCATTCTATGTGAATTTTTTTGTGCCTTTTACTAATTTTCTATTGTGGAAGCAGTGTTTCTATTAATTTGCAAAGCCTGTTTATATTTAGTATGGCATTATCCCATGTTGTAATTTCCTTCTCCCCAATTTGGTATTTGTTTTTTAATTTCAACTTACTTTTTACCTTTCTTCTTTTCTTTCTGTTCTTCAGGAGCCAATATTTCCAGCCTTTTCTTCCTATTTCACATAGAGCAGTTTAGTCTTATTTTATTGCAGGGAGAAGATGATCATTTGGCAGTGATGATGTAACCCGGATTGCAGAATTGAGTTGGAGGTTGAAGTATGTGAACTCTGATCCTCGCCAGTTCCGTAAGTCAACGGATAGCACGTCTATTCAGACAGCTTCTAGATAATAGGTAACTCTGAAATATAATCTTCCTCAGGATACAATGGTGACCCCAGATTTAAGCATGTCAAGAATATATAACCTTCTGACTCCTTGCAAACATTTTATCTCCAGTGACATCAATATACTGCACATATTTTATCAAACAACCCAAGGGAAAACATCTGTCTATAGTGAAAGCATAACATTGACATTTGTCAAAGGTCAGAGCTTCAGAAATTTAACTTATTAATAAATCCATAAACTGTTGGAATGTTTATATTGTGATAATAAAAAATTTGCAGGACTTTTTCAAAAACATATTTTAGTTCCTATCAAGGATTTCTAAGCACATTGTTTTTCTACTGAAACCCAATCTGTTTTACATTTTTGATGGAGAAAAGCTGAATTTTTTGGGAGGGGAGGGAGCTGGGGGAAGATTTGTTTGTTTTTTATATATATTTTTTTTAATCAGAGTCCAACTCTGTCTCCCAGGCTGGAGTGCAGTGGCATGCTCACTGCCACCACAGCCTCAACCTGCTGGTCTTAGGTGATCCTTCCGCCTCAGCCTTGCAAGTAGCTAGAACTACAGGCACGCGCCACCATGCCTGGCTAATTTTATTTATTTATTTATTGTAGAGATGAGGTCTCACCAAGTTACCCAGGCTGGTCTAGAACCCCTGAACTCAGGCAATTCTCTCGCCACTACCTCCCAAAGTGCTGGGATTACAGACTTGAGCCTCCACACCTGGCCGAAGGTTTGTTTTTAAGGAGATCTATTCTAATCCCATGTATGTAAGATGCACGGGCTTCTCCATATTCCCAAAACTACTTAAAATGATCCCCAAATTGAACAAATCCCAAATGGGTCCTGGAAATAGGGAGAAAGGCCATTCATATGTCTTGATACTAGAGATCATTTACTAACTGAAATGCAGGAGGAACCATGTTGAAAGACGACATTAGAACTGACCTGCAATATTACTTTCGGAAAAACCATCAGATCCCCAGAAAATAAGTAGAAGAAATTATTGGGAGAACCACACTGATATCCCTTCATTCAGGAGGTGGGCCATGGGACAGAAAGTGACCTCTTTGTGCTATGAATCAACAGCATCTGAAGCAGTGGGCTGAGAGGCCAATGGTAAGTAAGGCCACAGTCAAGTAAAAGTCTGTGGCAATGGTCTCCGAGCTTTTGTGTGGTCCAGTGGCCAGTGGCCCCAGGGAGGAAAAAAAGCCACATAACAATCACCACAGAGCAGTCACTTAGCAGATGCTCATATAGCCTTTGTTATATTTCAGGCATTGTTTTTTTTTTTTTGAGTTGGAGTCTCCCTCTGTCACCTAGACTGGAGGGCAGTGGCATGCTCACGACCTGCTGGGTTCAGGTGATCCTCCACCCAGCCTTCCAAGTAGCCGGAACTACAGGTGCGTGCTACCACGCCCGGCTAATTTTTTGATTTATTGTAGAGACGAGGTCTCACCAAGTTGCCCAGGCTGCTCTCGAATCCACTTGCCTCGGCCTCCCAAAGTGCTGGGATTACAAGTAGAGCCACCGAGTCCGGCCTCAGGCATTGTTTTAAATTAGTGGTTTTTAACTGGAGATGATTTTGCCCCCCCCCACCCCTACCCCAGACATTTGGAAATGTCTGGAGACATTTTTGGTTGGCACAACTAGGAAGGGGCTGCTACTGGCATCTAGTGGGCTAGAGACCAAGGATTCTGCCAAACATTCTAAAATGTGCAGGCTACACCCCACAACAGAGAATGACCAGTCCCGAAAGAGAAACAGTGTCAAGATTGTGAGCTCCATTCTGAACATTTAACAGATATGAACTCGTTTAATCTTCATGGCAACCCCATGAAAGCTACTCATCTTTAGGTGAGCAAACTGAGGCAGACGAGTAACTCGCTCAATGTCATATACCTAATAGAGAGGCCAGGCCAGAGAGAAACACGCATGCTATGTAAATGCAAGTGTTACAGACAGGAGCTATTACGTTACTACTTGCCTAAGTAAAATTTAACATAAAATGCTTCAAGGAGAGGAACTTTTTTTTTTTTTTTTTTGAGTTGGAGTCTCACTCTGTCACCCAGACTGGAGTGCAGTGGCCGCTCCTGGCCACCGCAGCCTCGACCTGCTGGGCTCCGGTGATCCTTCCGCCTCAGCCTTCCAAGTAGCTGGAACTACAGGC
>CAUYQG010240006.1:0-11928 GCA_963574415.1 Tarsius wallacei | reverse complement strand
CCGCAGCCTCAACCTGCTGGGCTCAGGTGATCCTTTCGCCTCAGTCTTCCAAGTAGCTGGAACTATAGGCACGCACCACCACGCCTGGCTAATTTTTGATTTATTGTAGAGATGAGTTCTCACCAAGTTGTCCAGGCTGGTCTCGAACTCATGGGCTCAGGCAATCCTCTTGCCTCGGTCTCCCAGAGTGCTGGGATTATAGGTGTGAGCCACTGCGCCCGGCCGAAGAGTTACTTTTCATTGAGCATAGTTGGTACTATTTGAGTTACTTATTTTCTGCCAATTTTATTTTTCTTCAGTTAAACTACTTTTTAAAAATGGGGTTAGTATTACTTACAGGGTTGACTTGAGGATTAAACGAATTAAAGTGTGTAAAGTGCTTAGCACAATGCCTAGCACAGAGCAAGTATCCAGCTCCACATCTCAAGCATTTGTTGGGCATGTGGTGATTCAGCTGGCCCCAGTTCTGACTTCTCCGGTACACACCCACACCCTTGTGTGGCAGCTGGACCCGCTTTGGCCAAGAGGTGGGGGTGTACGTGGTTGGGTGTGCTCTCTTGCATTCCTGCCTCTTATAGAACTGCGGTAGTTCAACAAGGTGAGAGATGGAGGCAGACCTGCGCCCAACCCACAATTATAACCAAGCCTGACTGAGCCCAGTTGAGATCACCCAAACCCAGTCAACCTGCAAAAAATAAGTACATACTGATGTACGGCTCCTCCTCCAGGGGTGGCTTGTTGAATAGCATTACTGCAGCATAGCTAGCTTATCCAAAGCTCCTGTTACATGCCAGGCCCTGTGGGAAGTACTGGGAATGTGTGGTGAGCACAACCAAGTATAGTACCTGCCTGCACGGAGCGAGTGCTCTAATGATGAGAGAGCCACGAGAGCAGGGAAGGAGGGAGGGTCTAGGGAGGGGGAAGCACCTTGAGAAAGTGGTGCTTGAACTGAGACCTGAAGGATGAGTAGGAGTTAATTAAGTAGCCCTTCCAGACAGAGGAATTGAACGTGCAAAGGCCCTGAGGTTGGAAGGGAACGTGGTTCCTACAAGGGGCTGGTGGAAAGGCCCTGAGGTTGGAAGGGAGCGTGGTTCCTGCAAGGGGCTGGTGGAAAGGAGAGGGAGGCATAATCACTTTCTTCTGGCAGAGGTTCTGGACACCCTGGAAGCTATGTTGGTTGAGGCAGTATTAAAACTATTACAACATCTGTGCCCGTCTCAGCCACATTTGTGTCTATATCCACATCTGTGACCTTGCCTTTGTGTCCGGCCCCAGAGGCTCCAGGGCCCCCACCCCCTTCCCCAGATTACTGGGGTCTTTAGAAACTTAGGATTTACATTCACAACACGTGTGCTTCCAAAACTCTTGCCCATCTCCTGGGCGTCCTGTGATTCTCTAGATGGGGCTGGTGGTGCTGGCCTCTGGTCTGGGAGAGGTTGAAGGCTGTCACCAGCACTCCCAAGTCTGAGGCTGGGTGATGACTTGCCCAGATGGGTGGGAGGGGCAGGAGGCACCAAAGGCCCTGGCATCTGTAAACTTCACATCAGTGCAAATCAATGCAAGATTAAAATTCATGATGGTTCCGGGGCACAACTGCAAACAATTTGTTCAGTAAACTTTGCTCTAATTGGCATTCGTAGAATTTCCTGTTAATCAGGTCCCTTGGGCTGGGATGCTCTGTCTCCCCATGACAGGACAGGGAGCATGTATGGGGGGGTGTGGGAGCAAGGGGAGGGAAATGTTCAAATGTGGGCATCTATAATTGCTTATCTGGGTATGATTCAGTGTGTGGACTCAAGTGACAGAGTGGGGTGTCCATAGACAGCTTTGCTCCAAGGGTACCTCTGTGCCACTCTGTGGGGACCCCTGGGTCAGGGGTTGGGGTGGGGGGAAGTCTGTTGGGGAGTGTGTCCAGGTATGTGCCTAGGTATCAGGGTAATGCACATCAGACAGGGTATGAGTCCAGGTGATGAGGGCGTGCATCTGTCAGAATATATTCCAGGTTCTGCGTCTACGTGTGTGTGTCAGTGTCTGCACACAGCTATCCGGGTCAGTAAAGTCTGCATCTTGGCATCAGGCTGCTGGGCCCGTGGTCCTCATTTAGCTCTCCTTCTGGCTCCAAAGATGGTAACTGGTAACAATCAAGTTGGGTCCTCAGAGGGTCCTGCCACCAGCCCCTGGCTTATTACGCTTGCCATCACCACAGCAGGGCTGGGCTCTATGCCCACTGCCCCTTTCACTAGGGCTCTGTTATGCATCACCCACTGTAGACCCAAGACCCAGAGCCCATGGGCTTTTGAAGATTCTGCTGAAAAATATCCACAATCTCAACTAGGATGAGAACTCACAGGAAGAAATCACAAGTAACGAGTGCTTGATGAAATGCCTCCACAACATTGACGCGATGCCAGCTGCAAAGCCGTATACTCACATGATTGCATACAAGTCAAATGCTGTGTGGGCTCTGGGTGTGTCTTACTGTGTTTGACATTATGTGAAATGTGGTCTCCGGGAGGGAGGAGATGCCAGCAGGTCAAAAGCCAGTCCCGCATCCCCAACTCCTCTCACTCCCACAGGGAGGAGTCCTCTGCCCTTGTGTGGGGAAGGGGTCACCTTGGTTGCTGAGTCGGATCCTGACACGGAGATTGGAAGGGTGTGGGAGCGTGTGTGTGTCCAGGCCTCTGAGTTCCTGCAGTTTGCATCTAGGAAGAGTCTTGCCCTCAGTGAGAGGGGCCGCAGCACCCGTGTAGTTGTGTGTAAGGGGCTGTAGGTTATGCCCAGATGGCTGCAGTGTGTGTGTGTGTGTGTGTGTGTGTGTGTGTGTGGTGGGGTTGCATGTCCAGATAACTTGCCTGTGGGTGAGACCGTGTGGGGGTGTGCTTGCTTGGGGGTTATGCGGGTGGCCCTGGCGCCAGCATCCCTCATGGTCATTATCTCAGCAGGAGCAGCTCTTGCTCTGGCCTCCCTCACTGTTTCAAGCAGCTGCTGCTTTCCCCAAATTAACCCCTCTACTCCAGCTTCTCATTTTCCTGCTAGGGGGCCGCGGGCTGGCTGGGGAGGGGTCTGCGGAGGACAGTGTCCCCAGCAGACGGGCTGATTTCCCACAGCCCCCGCCTCTGCCCTGTCCACAGGGGTTCCTCTTCTTTCTGGAGTCCTGCGGCGATGGACAACAGACTGTGTGAATGAGTGTTCACTGCAACTCTGTGTATGCACATGTGCACAAGGCTGGGTCTGGGCTATAGCTGGGTCAAAAGCACAATGGCAGGGCCCTGACTGCCTGGGGTGGGGTAAGGTTGTTCTCTTGGTCCAAGACAGGGGTCCTGAGCCCCTCTGGTGGCAGGGAGGAGCCAGAAGAGCCTGACTTGTCACAAGGATGTGGCTTTGTCCACTCCGGGGCTATGTAGGAGCACCCAGGGAGAGCAGCCTAGGCAGGGGACATGCAACACCCCCTCCACCTGCCCACAGGGCCAATCCCAGGGGAGGGAGCCTGAGGGTCTTAGCAGAATTTGCTCCAGGGAGGAGAAGCCAGGGAACTGATGGGAGAGGAAAGGGGGAAGAGATTCCCAGAGGACCTTGATCTGACGTGCTCTGTCTGCATCTCTCTGAGGCTGGCAGGGAGGAATGGGTTTCACAGAGTCAAGGTGAGGCCCAGGGAAGATACAGATCAGGGAGCTCAGGGATGTGGAGGGATAACCATCACCAAGCTGGGCTCTCTGAGCTCTATGGCTGCCTGGAAGGGCCCTGTGCCACGACCATGCCAGGTGGGCACAAGGATGTCAGCCACCAGCACTTTGGCTCTGACTCCAAGACATTCCAGTCCTACCATGGCTGCTGGTATACAATTGTGAGCAAGAACAGGCCAGCCCACATGGAACAGGCAGGCTGCTGGAAGAGGCAGGGGAGTAACCAGCCTGGGTGGGGGAAGCTTGGGGCTGTGTCCCCTCGGAGATGTCACATGATGTCCAGCCTAGTTAGAGAAAGATTCTTGGAGGAAGTGACATCTTGGCCTAGGCCTGAAAGATTATAACACACATTATTTATTTATTTATTTATTTATTTATGAGTTGGAGTCTCACTCTGTCGCTCAGACTGGAGTGCAGTGGCACGCTCCCAGCCACCGCAGCCTCAACCTGCTGGCCTCCGGTGATCCTTCTACCTCAGCCTCCAAGAACCCAGAACTAGAGGCACACACTACCATGCCTCGCTAATTTTTGATTTATTGTAGAGATGAGGTCTCGCAAAGTTTCCCGGGCAGGTCTTGAACCCTTGGGCTCAGGCATGTGCCAGCTACTTGGAAGGCTCAGCCTCCCAAAGTGCTGGGATTACAGGCTGAGCCACCGAGACTGGCCTATTATTTTTAATAATAGTAACCAGTGATAACAATACTGAGGACCTGCCACATGCAAGATATATATATATATATTTTTTTTTTTTTAATATTTACATTTATATTTATTTTTGAGGTGGAGTCTCACTCTGTTACCCAGGCTGGAGTGCAGTAGCATGCTTACGGCCACTGCAGTCTCAACTTACTGGGCTCAAGTGATCCTTCTGCCTCAGCCTTCCAAGTAACTGGCACATGCCACCATGCCCAGCTAATTTATTTTTTTTTAAATTTATTGTAGAGATGAGGTCTCGCCAAGTTGCCCGGGCTGGTCTTGAACCTGTGGGCTCAGGTAATCCTCTCACCTCGGCCTCCCAAAGTGCTGAGATTACAGGCATGAGCCAACTGTGCCCAGCCTATAAGATACATTATCTCATCTAACTTTCTTCACTAGTGTCCCCATTTTACAGATGAATAAACTCAGGCTCAGAAAGGTGAAGTACCTTATTTAAGAATATATAGCAGCTGGGCACTGTGGCTCACACCTATAATCCTAGCACTTTGGGAGGCTGAAGTGGGGGGATTGCTTGAGCCCAGGAGTTTGAGACCAGCCTAGGCAATATATCAAGACCTTGTCTCTACGAAAAATAGAAAAATTAGGCTGGGCTCGGTGGCTCAGCCTGTAATCCCGCGCTTTGGGAGGCCGAGGTGAGTGGATTGCCTGAGCCCGCTGGTTCGAGACCCACCTGGGCAACTTGACGAGACCTCATCTCTACAATAAATCAAAAAATCAGCTGGGCGTGGTAGCGCATGCCTGTAATTCCGGTTACTCAGAAGGCTGAGACGGAAGGATCGCCGGAGCCCAGCAGGTCGAGGCTGCGGTGGCCAGGAGCGGCCACTGCACTCCAGTCTGGGCGACACAGTGAGACTCCAACTCAAAAAAAAAAAAAAATTGAAAAATTAGCTAGGCGGCGGCACACGCCTGTAGTCCCAGCTACTCAGGAGGCTGAGGCAAAAGGATCACCTGAGCTCGGGAGGTCAGGATGACACAGTGAGACTGAGACCAAAACAAAAATAAACACAAACCAAAAACCATAAGAACATATAGCTAATAAGTGATAGAGCTAAGATTTTTTTTTTTTCTTTTCTTTTTTTTTTTTTTGAGTTGGAGTTTCACTCTGTCGCCCAGACTGGAATGCATTGGCCGCTCCCGGCCACCACAGCCTCGACCTGCTGGGCTCCGCCGATCCTTCTGCCTCAGCCTTCCAAGTAGCTGGAACTACAGGCGCATGCTACCACGCCTGGCTAATTTTTGATTTATTGTAGAGATGGGGTCTCACCAAGTTGCCCAGGCAGGTCTCGAACCCGCGGGCTCAGGCAATCCACTCATCTTGGCCTCCCAAAGCGCTGGGATTATAGGCTGAGCCACCGAGCCGGCCAGAGCCAAGATTTCAAGTCCACCAAAGTCAGAGTATTTACCCACATTGGGACACAGCCTCTTGTGGTCCTGAGTCACCGTTCCTAATTTCAGCAGCAGCAGGAGCAGCCCAGGCCTCTGAGCATCCCCGCTGAGTCTCAGCCTGCCCTGGCAGCCTGGATCAGGCCCCAGCAGATAAGGTACAGGAGAGGCAAGTGGATTGCCTGATCCCGCAGGTTCAGGACCAGCCCGGGCAACTTGGCGAGACCTCATTTCTACAATAAATCAAAAATTAGCTGGGCGTGGTAGCACACGCCCGTAGTTCCGGCTACTTGGAGGACTGAGGTGGAAGGATCGGGAGCGTGCCACTGCACTCCAGTCTGGGGGACAGAGTGAGCCTCCAACTCAAAAAAAAAAAAAAAAAAAAATGCAGGAGAGATCAGGAGAGCTAGGTGAGTCCTTAGCCCGTGTTTGCAGAGACTGACATCTATCTGGCCCTGTTTTCATTTGCTTTTTGGTTGAGAAGGGAAAAGGCTCACATTTTTATGACACCAGCTTGTGATTCTATTTTCTGTTTAAATTCTGGGTGAGGGAAAAATAAGAGACATCAGAGAAACCTTCAGAATCTCATTTCGAGAGTCTGAGCTGCAGATAAATGAGCCTCCTGCAGAAACGCTACATCAAAGCGAATTTTCTCAGCTGTATTTTCTTTCTTTTAATAGGGCCATTTACTACATTAATATTCCAGGAAGTCATTTTAATTTCATGTTTATCATCCATTGGGAAAGTTAAACAGGATCAATATGTAACCAGTGGCGGATTTGGGGATCTTGGGGGAGAAGGGGAGCGTCTGGGGCTTTGGTGATTCCACAACTGGGAGTCCTTAAGGAGGGAGGTGAGAGGAGGGGAGGGGAGGAGAGAAGGCTGGGGAAGGGAAGGAGGGAGGGGAGGGAGTGGGGGAGGGGAGGGGAGGCACCAGGGAGTTGTAAGGTGGTAATAGTCTGAACATGCTTTGGAGGAACAATTATTGCGCATGAGGCATCCCTATGCTGTATGTTTTCTAATTCTCACCATGACTCATGAAACAGGTATTCTTATTTCCATCCTTACATTTGGGGAAACTGAGGCTCAGCAAGTTTGTCTCATGCCCGAGGTCTTCTAGATCTCTTATTCGTTCCTTCATAAATCTATGTTAGGCACCTGCTATGTACCAGGCATTTACCTGGCAGCTGGAGGCTTTAGGTCAATGAGAGTCAATTTACCAAAAACCTAAGGCTCCATGTCAGATCCACGCAATGTCTCTTTTGGAGAATTGCCTGCCTCAGGTGACACAGGTAGGCCCCTGCCCTTGTGGAAGTTATAGTTGAGTGGGGAGACAGGTTTTCATAGAATAATAACACAAGAGGAGCACCCCCTGTGTAGAGCCTAGAATCAGGGGCTTTGTCTAGAACGGCAGGTCAGGGAAGGCTTCCTGGGGGGGTGATGCTTCCACGGAAATCTGAGGGCAGCATGGGAGGCAGCTGGGTGAGAGCGGAAGAGCAGAGCCGGTCCAGGGAGCAAGAAAAGGCAGCACTGCAGTCAGGAGGAACTAGGCTCTTGGGCAGGTGGCTGAGGGGGACCTCCTGAACCAGGGAAGGCTTTGGGGAGCCCCAGAAGGCAACAGGCCATAAGGCAGATTTATGCTCTGGGCCAAGCTGTTGCATCAAGGGTCCTGGGGTCTGTGAAGCCTGGACAGTGGAAGGAGAGAGGGCAGGGAGCAGTGAGTCTGGGAGTCAGACCTGAAAGGAGGGGTGGTCTTCAGGGAGAGACAGGTGGAGAAGCAAAATCCTTGGACTCACCTGATTCCTGCTTTCTCTCACTCCCCACTTCTGACCCGTCAGCTGGTGCCATGGCCTCACCTTCGCAACATGTCCAGAATCAGACCCCTCGGTACTACCTCCATTGGACTGCCCTGGACCAAGCCCCGTCTCCTCTCCCTGGACTGCTGCAGCGCCTCCTGACTCTCCTCTCCACTTCTGCCCTTGGCCCCCGCAGTCCAGGCTCAATACCAGTGTCAGAGTGACACCTTTAAAACATGAATCAGGGGCCGGGCACGGTGGCTCACACCTATAATCCCAGCACTTTGGGAGGCCGAGGTGAGAGGATCGCCTGAGCCCACAGGTTCCAGACCAGCAACTTGGCGAGACCTCATCTCTGCAATAAATCAAAAAATTAGCTGGGTGTGGTGGCGCATTCCTGTAGTTCCACCTACTTGGAAGGCTGAGGCGGAAGGATCACCAGAGCCCAGCGGATCGAGGCTGCAGTGGCTGTGACTATGCCACTGCACTCTGGCCTGGGCAACACAGTAAGACTCTGACTCAAAAATAATAATCAGGCGGGCACAGTGGCTCAACAGTGTCTGTTGTCCCGGTACTTTGGGAGGGCGAGGTGGGAGGATTGCTTAAGCCCAGGAAGTCTCTCTAATTTTTTTTAAGTAACTGGGAATGGTGGCACACACCTATGGTCCCAGCTACTCAGAGGCTAAGAAGTATTGCCTGAGCCCAGGAGGTTGAGGCTATGGTGAGCTGTGATCATGGACTGCACTCCAGACTGGCAACGGAGTGAGACCCCAACTGAAAAACAAAAAAGCAAAAAAGACCCCCACCCCATCAATTTGCACTTCCTGGGATTCTGTGACTCCAACTCCACTCTGTGGGCACAGCCACTGTGGCCTCCTTGAGGTTCCTGTAACACGTCAGGTACGGTCCCAACTCAGAGCCTTTGCACCAGAAATTTGCTTGCTATTTCCTCACTTTTTTCAGTCATTTTCTTGGTGAGACCCTCTGGGACCACCCTGTTTCACTGCAACCTCCCACCCGTGCTTCCTCTCCTCCTCTGCTTCTGGGTTTTGTTCTGTTGCGTTTACCATCTGTACTATGATATAGTTTACTTACTTGTTTGTGGTCCGTCTCCTTTCCCTTTTGGTTGCTGCTATATCCAATGGCCTAAAACAGTGCCCTTCACGTCATAAGGGCTCAGCCAGCCAGATAAGAAGAGATGTCCCCACTGGGGAGGCAGAGAACAATGATTCCAGAAGGATTGTTGTTTCTGTGCTAAGTTGTTTTTATTTCACTGACTCCTAACAACAGTTCTTTATGGTGACCACGATAACTGGCCCTGTGTTACAGATGTGGTCACTGAGTCTCAGGGAAGTCGTGAGGAAGTGAACAGGTTCTGGTGCAGGCTGCTTGGGCTTAAGTCCGGCCCCTCCGTTTACCAGTGGCAGGAGCCTGGGCAAGCTTCTGGCCTCCCTGTGCCTCAGTGTTCTCATCTGCAAAATGGGAGCAATTGCAGTACTGACCTCTCAGGGTTTTGGGGAGGAGAGCTAGGCTAATACATGTGTATTCCTTTGCTTGGGTTGCATGGGGCCTCAATAATGTTTGCTATTATCACTGGAGCAGCACTCTGCTGCCTGGGTCACGCCTCCAGGATGCTCCCTCCTCCCCAGGGGTCTCCATCTCATTCCCACAGGGGCCTTCGGGTCAGCCCAGGGCTCTGCCTCCACGTGGCCATGGCCAGGCTTGTCCAGTCCCATTTGTTTAGGCAGAATTTAATTTCTCCCTAAGCCGAGAGCCTTCTGCCCCCTCCTGCCCTCTCTCTTGCTCTCATCAGCGGGAAAATGAGCTCCGGAGCTTCCCCCTGGTCCAGAAATCCAAGGTGAAGAATTTCATTAACAATCAAGAGGACATAATCAACATTCTAATAATTCCAGATCCACATTCCCCTTTTGCAGCCCCCCCAAAGTGCCCCATCCCCCCCCACTCCACCCTGTTCCTGGCTCCCAGACGCACTCACCTTGACAAAGAAATCTCATTTCCTCTCCAGCCAAATTCACTTTGCTATTAAATGCAGCACCTTACCTTCTGCCCTGATGATGAGGGACGTATTCCGAACTCCTCAGACTTCTGCTTCTGAAAGAGACTCTGGTGGGAACAAGGATATCATGAGGGACTTTGTTCTCTTAGTCCTCCTGGAAGCTTCCAGGGTGGGAGGACACACTTTCCTCCTAGGGACTCAGAAACCTCGTCCCCCATGGCCAGAGAAGCAGAACTTCTCCCGGCCTAGGGTGGGGGTGGGAGTTGCTCTAGTGGTTTCTTCTCTAGGACTGCTGAGGCACTAAAGCTGATCCGTGGCATTTCAGGCTCCAGCTGCATTGGCACAGGGCCATGGCATGCCCACCTCAAAGCCCCTACCCCAGCCCTTAGGGGGAACTAACCTGGACCACCTTCTGACTGTAGGACCATGGGCAAACTCACCTTTGTGAGCCTCAGTTTCCTTATCTATAAAATGGGGATGACGGCAATAACATCTCTCTCTCAAGGTCACTGGGGAATGAAATGAGATGCTGCCTAGTGGAGTGGTGAGCTGAGACCTGAAGAATAAGGGGGGATTTGCCTGAAGCTGACATGGAAACTGGCAGCCTCAGGCCCAGAAGTATGGACAGGCAGTGACTCAAGGCCCTGGTGCTGCGGGGTGGGCGGTCAGAGCCAAGGCCAGAGGGAGGGGTTGTCTTTCATCATGAGGAGAGAGGTGACCTTAGTATTCCTATAGAATAATCTGTCTGGCTGCAGTGTGGGACGGGAAGGGAGTGGGACAAGGGAGGACAGAACAGGCCTGGGCCGTGGAGATGGGGACAGAGGACAGACACATTCCAGAGACGGCCATGGCCAGAGCTGGCACTCTGATGGAGTCTGGCTGGAGCCCTTCTCTTCAGGGGTGCCTGAAAGAGGTACAGGGACTGGGGGGAATTTGGGGACCTGCACATCTGGGCCCTGGGGTGGGGGCGTCACGTGGCCCAGGTCTTGTCTGGGAAGGGGCTTGAGGGAGCCTGGGGGAGGCAGGGTAAGGAGCAGAGCACAGGAGTCCCCTGCCATTCTGGCCTGGCCCAGCTGAGCGCGCCACCCAGCTGGGCCACAAGGATTCCCGGGCTCAAGGGAGGTTGCGGCAGAATTTTAATTCTCTACTCTCAGAATCCTCCTGAAATCCCTTTCCAGCTTTGAGCAGCCCTCTGGTGCACCTCCCGATGCTAGCCAGCTGGCAAGTCCTTGTGCTTCCTGCACACACCACACCCCTTAGCCTGCACACGTACATTCGTGCACACGCACACCCATACGCACACACACACAGCATGTTTCAGGCTTCACGATGAGCCCTGGGAGAAGGGAGGCAGAGACTTAGGGAACACTTAGGAGAAAGAGGAGGAGGAGGGAGAGGAAGAAGAGGGAAGGGAGGGAGGGGAAGGACCTTGGAGGCTCTCTGGTGGTGATACTCCCAGCTCCAATTTCTGTGGCTCAGGCAGAGATTAACCGTTTCTGGGAGAGGAGGGGTGTCAACCTCCAGACTCCTTTTCTACTATCTCTCCTAGGGCGGATGGCACTATGTCATCTCTCCAAAGCTACCTCTGTTCTTCCCCATCAAGGGATCTACAGCAGGTCTGGCTATGTGTATGTGTGCACGTGTGTGCTTTAGGAGAGGAGACTTGGGGTGTCGGGGGAAAGCAGAGGAAACAAAGGCTGGGGGTGGTGAGATGGTTGGGAGCCTCCTTGAAGGTTCCCCGCCCTCTCCCCTTTGGCCCCCATCCTTCCTCCAAATGGCAGCCACATCACCCTTCGGCCCCAGATCTTTCCATAGTTCTTCAGCGCTCTCAGAATAAAGTCCAAACTCTAAAACCAGCCTCTGTCCACCCTCCAGCCTCCACCCTTGATGCCCCTCCCCCTAAAGCCTCCAGACCTCTTCCCAGGGCTGTTCCCTCTGCTGGGAACATTCTCCTTTTCTCCTTGCCCAGCCTCACACCTCACCCTTGCTGACATGCCTACTTCTTCCTCCTCCTTCAGGTCTCAGAAACGAGGGAGCTTCCTCAGACTACACCTCCAAGCAAGATAAAGTTCCTCCCTCGGGCACCCCAGGGCCACTTCTGGCCTCCCCCACCGCCCCGTCTATTCTTCCTCCGTCCCAGCCCTGCTCTCTTTGTTTGGCTGTTAGGGCAGGAACTCGCCTTGTTAGAATCCACAGCGCCTGGCACCATGCCTAGCACTCATTAGGTATTGGTGGAAGGAAACCCCAGGAATTACCAAAATGGTAACCTTTCTTTCCTGCTAGAAGCTTAGAGAAAACGGAGGTGAATCCCAATTCTTTTTTTTTTTTTTTT